>JAHBOF010000286.1:0-60984 GCA_020736565.1 Coprinopsis sp. MPI-PUGE-AT-0042 | reverse complement strand
GACCTGCTAGGTGTGTTGGACTGAATTGATGAGGTTTGTCTGGAGCCTGCACGAGCTGCAGCTATTGAGGCTGATGACTGTGGAGGCGGTGATGAGCTGTGGCTGAGAATATCGTGAAGGTGAGAGCAAAGCCCATCATTCAATGGAGGAGGTTGCGACACAGGCGTTGATCGAGGAAGAGGAGGGGTGGGCCCTTGGTACGGTACCAGCAATGATTGAAATGGCTGTGCTGGGAGCCTCGAACGCGAAGTTGATGCCATGGGGCGAGCAGGTGAGACAGATCGGGAGGAGGGGCGACTGGAGTTGGGGCTGCGCCCCGATCCATCGCTTGGGATCAAGTGGGAACGCGAGCAGCCACCATGCTGAGCCTCAACGTAAGGAGCTGTTTGAGAAAGGCCACTAAGATTAGGAATGCAGAAGAAGTCTTGGGTGGGGACAGCAGCGGGCTGATTGATAAGGGTGAATTGCTCAGGGCTTGCCTGTTCAGAGTTCTGTGGGTGCTTCGTGACTTCATCAGGCTGAACGTCACGTGGGACGTCGGTGATAGTGAGGGGAGTCTTTACAAGATCCATGATAGGCTGGAGAATATGGCATCGGAATCTTCTTCCTTGTTGTACTTCTCACTACCATCATATGTCTCTTCCTCCTCCTCCTCCTCCTCCTCCTCCTCCCCTTCATTGATGCGTGGTAGAAGCTTGAAGGCAGAGTTCTTCGTCGTGAACTCGGGAAGGGGTGAGATGAGGATGGAGTTCCCCTCTCGAAGGGCAGCACCCAGGAGGCCATCCTGGTTGAGCTTATGCGGCGAGTAGTGGAATTCAGTATAGGATGGGCTACCAGGTGCAGTCTGGTTGCCATTGTGAGCGGAGCAAAGTTTCTTGATCTCTTCATTCATGCGTGACCACTCCTTCGCGATGTAATTGTATTGGCTGAATATATTTGTTAACGATGAAAAAACAATTGAGTACATCTTCAACTCACTCAACCATTTTCTCATATGCTTCGTGTGCCTTGCTGCAGTGCTCCCGGAGATTCCGCTCAATGGCAAGAGCCAGCTTCTGCTCCTGCTCCCTCTTCTTCACCTGTGCCTTCACCTTGACCAGCAACGACTCCTGCTCCTCCATCAAAGCCTTGTGCTGCCGAGCGAGATCCTGGTTCTCGCCTGGCAGCAAGAGCAGAGCTTTGGCGCAACCAATGTGGCCACGTTGGGCTGCCACTAACAATGGCGGCTGGCAGAGTGTTCCACGAGAGTTGGGAGAATGCAGCCCCGCTGCTAAGGGGATTAGGTCTTCAAGCCCATAGAATGCAGCGACATCGAGGGGGCCACCAAACCCATCCAATCCCTCGTTCAGAGGATAGCTTGTGCAATTCAATACCAAATCAGCAGCTGCTGTTGTGATGGGGGTATAACGGCCGCATTGACGAGTATGGTGGGCCCATGACCGATAAGCATAAGCTAGGAGGGTATCGTTATGAAGGAGATCATTGAGGCCATGGGAGGGGAGCAATTTGTCGAGTTCCGTGCTGGCATTGTGATGGAGAAGAGCATTGAGGATGTCGGAGTAGTCCAATTTGTTGGCTTCCTTCCCGAAATGTTGAAGACCAGACTGGGTGACATGGGCAATACAGACTTGCCCAAGAAGAGCATGGGGAACTGGATATAGACCCAGGATCTGAGATAGAATGGCGTCCCGAGCAGTATAATCTAGATGAAAGCCGAATGAGGACAAGCAATCAGTCACAATGAAGTGACAGTGGAACTCACGAATCAAACGAGCTAGTTTTGTCTTCTCATCCACTGAGACCAAACCACAGCAGACCGAGAGGAGGAGAGCCTCTGGTACCATGCGCTTCGGCTCAAAGGCATGCGTTTCCGGGCAGGTAGCAACAGCACGTCGCAGCGTGTCGATGGTCATTTCACCGTCAGCATGGGTGATCCAGAGAAGCACGAGTTTGGCGAGGTTCGATTGCTCGGGTCCTTGCGCGAGAATCCGCTCCCAGGTCTTTGCGTAGATTGCCTCAATACCAGTGGGGAATGCTTGCAAGGTCTCTTCCACATTGAGAGCGCTAACGCAGTTGCGGAGTGTTTCTAGTTGAAGTGTCGCATGGAGAAACCTGTAGGGGACCGTTAAAAGAGAGCAGATAGAGACATTATGAGACCTCACATCCCACCCGACTTTTGGTGAATTGTCTCTGCAATTTGTTCTTCGAGATCGGTACCCTCAATCAACGCCATGACCTCTGGACTACGCCGGAGAAAGCTCTTGATATGTAAGTTGAGATCGGATGGGCTGGCGGCAATGCTGAACACTCGAGCATAATGGAATTGCTTCTGGAGGGGTTCCAGTGGTCGTGAGGTGATAAAGACTTTTGCACCCAACGACGAGAGAGTGTTGAGCAAGATGGGCCGATCCTCGGCCCGCATCTCATCCAATGCATCCAAGACAAAAAACAAGGTCTTTCCATTTCGAACGAATCCCTCTAGTACTTCCAGCAGGTCTTGTTGACTGGGCTTGGTCCTCTCTTTCTCGTGCCTTGTATAGAGTGCTTCAATCAGCGGAATCAGGTCGACATGACGCTCAACGATCTGCTTGACCAGTGACTCCAGGATGTCCCTGACGGCCAAGGGCTCGCTGTATCGGAGGTAGACATAGGCGACGCAAATGATGCCTCCCGATTCGTTCTCCAGCCCCACCAAGTAGTGGATAACGATAGATCTGCCGAATATCAGCGTAAATATGAGCATCGATTCGACATTTACTCACGCAAGGACAGTCTTTCCGGCTCCGGCTTCGGAATCGACATCAGGATGAAACTCTTTCGAGAGAAGGCATGCTGCAACTCACGGATACCAATACCCCATAATATCTTCCCATGTTTAACCCAGAAGACAAACATATCTCCTGTTGTGAGCCAGATGCAGGTCCCATCGGTGGCTTTGGCAAGGGTGTCCAGCTGGATATCTCGGAAATTGGGGAGGGATAATGAGTTTAGGATCTTCAAGACGTCAACTGAAGCCGTCTGAGGGCCATAATTGTAGGTATGGTGATGAACAACGTCGCGCCCGGCCACATGGAATGTACCACCGTAAATCTGAGCGCTCTCGACGCCAGATATCAGAGAGGATCCTGAGGCGGTCGGTGAGCGCTCCGAAGGCGGCCCAGCGAGGTCAACTTCCCATCGTCCTCCCTTGGTTGTTGTTAGGTCCTGGTCTCGAGAGACGCTATCCTTTCCATTAGGATTATGATCCATGGAGAGTCCGGTGAAGCGTCCGGATGTGAGGGAGGGGGACAAACTACCAACAACGAGGCTGCAGCCTGCAGGCAGCCCTGTAGAGACTCCCAGGGTCTCGTGATTGGATTTAGGCGCTGACTGGATGCACAGCGGGATTTAAGCGCCTAACCATGAGAACGACTCGCATCCCCAAATACCAAGGGTGGGCCAAAGTGCTTACTTGTATTATGCTGCTCGCAGCTCCGTGTTAGAGCTAGAATGAACCGCAAGATCATTGACCATCACCGGCAGTAATGCAGTTATGAAGCTATGGCCACTGGCAGGCCAGGTAGAGACCAACGCCTCGATGAGTGAAGAAAGTAACAGAAGTCAAAGTAAGTGTATTAGCGCCTTGTTATTTCTCTCTAAAAGTCAACTTGCGAAGTTCTGACACCCGGTTTCGTGGTTTCGACTCTATCCCGTCCCCGACCATCCAGTTGTTGTCAGCCTCTGGGCTCAAGTGGCTAAAGTCCGCTCCTTTCATTCCCATTTGTTATATATGGCTTATTCGATCTCATTTACAGGGCTCCAAACTGTTATAGTATCTGATAAATCGCAAGGAATTTGTCCAGTGCCCACTGGACCTGCCAATAGCCCCGCGCTTGCTGACCTTCGGACCCTTTTGCCAGTCAAATGCGGTGCACTGACCTCCTCCAGGCTCGGAACGTGCGGGTCGATGCAGTTCTTCCGGCGGTTCGGGGACCGTCAAGGGCCATGGCATGCCAGGGGCGTAACTGTATCGTGGTTCAAACACTTGCAGTCTTGACATCGGGCACAGATGTTGATCGATGCTCAACGTGTGTTGGAGGGGCAATGCTGGCTAGAGTTGGGGCGAATTCTCTGCACAATATAATGAGCCAAGAGGATCAGACATGGCGAAACCGCGACTGACCTTCATGGCCGATCCCATTCAAACGTACAACGCCGACTACATGTTCACAGGGGGACCCGAACGCACGAGTTCAGTATCATCCCTGGCTCCAGAGCACCTGTAAAGTGTCGTTAGCCGAAAGAGCATGCACTGGACCGACCATGCCTAACTTGGCGTGTTTTGCTGTCGTCGAGCAAGCGATTGCTTCCATGCTCGAATCTCCAAAGCCCGGTCTGGAATCTGAACCGCCAATGGCGGCATGGTAGGTGTTCCACTGAAAAGCGATTAGCTCAATCTACGGGGATCGGGAGTTAGATACTTGCCTCGTCGTTTGCGTCACCCTGCACACGCAGCTCCTTCTGATCCACCTAACCCATTTATCGATAAACGGCATATCCGCCGTGTGGCGAGAGGGGCTGAGGGCCATTGCTTGAGCAAAGCCATTGATGCACCGAGGCCCACCAACGTTGGTCAGCCCGGAGTTGGGCCAGACGGAGCAATCAGCACTGAAGAACGTGCGGATCGCTACCAGGAATCATCAGCTAAGCGAAATCAAGAAGCAAGAAACTGACCGTACTTCCTGCATACTCTAGTGGACACCTCGCGTTCGCGTTCGCGCTCGACCTCAACCCACCGCCCTTTGACCTCTGACCCGATGGGGCAGAGGTTCAGAGCCGTACTGGCCCTCCCTCGCAACTCTGGATCGTACTGAGGCTTTTGTGACGCAGGGGAAAAACCGGACGAGCGCCTCTCTGTGCCCCGTGTATACTTTCATACGTGCGAGCATCCAACCTGGCATCGTCGAGCCAAGGCTTGACAACAGCCATGATGAGCGAGATGGGATCGCGCTCGGTCTCAGAATCGATAGCCATAGCCTGCAAACGTGAACGAAGCCAAGTCAGCGAGAAAAACGAACACAAGCGTTCTGTTCCGCTTACCCAGCAGCTCCTGCTCGCCTCCACGTTTGGGTTGTGGTATTTGATGAAACTGACTCTCCTCGAGTTGCTTGAGCTGCTCGATAAGCGCCTCGTTCTCACCCATCCATCGTAGCTTGTCGAAGATCAACCCATGCCTGGGCTGGGTTCTCGCCATACACAAGACACGGGCTTTCGGCGGGACGTATCGGCCTCCTGCGATCTCGCCGCTCAAATCAAACAAGGCATGTTCGAGCTTGTCGATTTTGGTAGCTTGGGAGGCAATTTCTTGTTCGCGTTCTGAAATAGCTGTTCGCGCATTCAATCAGCATCATGTTACTTTGAGGACAGGGGGGAAACGTACTCTGACAAAGGGCCTTAGTCTCCCTTTCAACCTTCTTCAACTCCCCCGTCGAGACCATTGGGCCCTCCGACGCTTCTAGATCGTTGGCACGTTGGTCATTCATGTTCTCATATTCCGGAAGCAACGCTTGAAACTCTTCCATTTGGTCCACTTTGACCTGGTCCACCGTGGGTGTCGCGTTATTGCCAGACGACTTCTCAGCTTTGAAGCTCGCCAGCAGCGCTTGTAGGTACCCGACCTCTCTCTCCACTAACATCACCCTCGAGTAGTTTCGCCTAACGTCTTCCTTGTCTCCTCAAACTTCAGCTTTGAGGGATTGAACGAATCTGAGGGACTGCGCTTTTTGAGATTCGAGGGACACTAGTTCGGCGGTACGTTGGCGGAGGGAGGCGGAGGTTGCCCATGTGCCTCGAGGACGTGGGCGTGGGTGAGGCAGAGGTCTGTGCGGGTTTTGGGGACGGATTTGGGTACTGAGGATGGTGCGTCGTTGCTGTTATTCGTGTCTCGAGTGTTTGGAGTGTACGGATGTCGGTGTCTAATTTGGGCTTTACAGTCCATATTAGCCTCGGTACATGTGAGAAGGAGAAGGAAGACATACCTTGGCTTGATCATATACCCCATGCCCCCATTCCTTCTCTTCACATTTCTCCATTGCATGGTCGGCAGAATTCCACATGTCCCGTTCCAGCTGCTCGATCAAGTGTTCTCTTTCTTGTAGCTTGGTTTCTTGGTTTCGAGCTCTGACGTTGTTTGGGCTGCGAGTTGACGTTTGAGGTTCGCGTGGTAGAGGGGCGAGTTGAGGACTTGGGCTTGTTGCAGGCGTTTGGCAGCGGAGAGTCGGGGATCTGTGGGAGGTGGTTAGTTGTGGACATGTGTGCTTTGTTGAAGCACGAAATGACTATGAATGGCAGGATAGAGACTGGGAGGTGTTCACCGAGACAAACTGCAGAGCCAATGCGGAAGCTACCACCGGATGAAGATCGGTGCCAATCCTCCAGTGCAACAAGCCTTGGGCACCGCAAAAGCCGCAAGACATGTGTCTGAAAGCAGCAAACGCACCTCGTTCTAATTCTACAGCCAAAGAGTCGCGCTCGGTGGCCGTTGAACGCGATGGCTTTGGTCAAAGCGTCGTTTTTTCGGAAGTTGTTGCCATGCCATTGGGCCCATGATTCCCGAGTTTCTGAACGTGTTGAGAGTAATTTCAGGGACAAGATCCCAAAGAGAAGAGCTAAATAATCATGAGAGAACCAGACGAGAGGGCGAAAGATCGTGAATGGTCATTAATTCATTGCTTCCGTCGGAGTCTGTGAGCGGCAAGATACTCCCAGGGTCTTGTGGGTAACTGAGAATAAGCGCCCAAGACCACAAGGCGTCTCCGTATATCTGAATCATCGACATATGAGTAACACATCGCCATTCGGTGCAGACGCTCATCTTAAAACACTATATATGATCATTCAGAGCATTCCCATTGAGTAAATTGCAAGCACTGGTGCACAAAACGGGACGTGATTCTGACCTTGGTGAATGAAGGGAGAAACAAGCCTACATTTGGTAAGGAACAGACATCTAGCAGTCCACTTGAATCTCTAGAGCGCAGCCAGAGAATTTTAATATCAGCTCCCTCTGTAACGGATGCCCAATGCTCATTGGAGCTGGCGGCAGTGAAAAATACATTTGCTTGTGTCACGTTCTTCCAACGTTCTCCCCTCCGATTGTTACCAAAAGCCATGTCAAGATGCATTTCGGTATCTATATCAAACGAAATCACTCCATGATAATTATATTTTGTAACAACACACTGGGCCTTCCCCGCGTGTGGGTTTTCCTTATGTAAAAACCCAGATAGCATAGGGCCATACAACCTGGTACTACTGTTGTGAGCATTAGGCATAGATTTTTCTCGCATCTTGACCCCTTATTACGTCGTCTGATACGCCACCATTTATTTCCACTTCCTCACGATGTGTCCCAAGTCTAATACTCTTGCTACCTAGCTTGCAAAATGCCCATGTAGTAGAGATTGAGTAGAGATAGCAGATAATCATAAAACAGTGCAACAAAAATGGGATGCATTACACGTGCTAGGGAATCCAAAACTCAACAGAACGATGAAATTAACACATTTAAATCCGAATGAGAGAAGGCGAAAGGGCGGACCATCTACTCATCATCAAACTCGTCGCCTGTCTCTTCGTCCCAGTCCTCATCGTCTTCAATCTCTTCATCGTTCTCCTTGCTGTCGCCCTCCACATCACTGTCATCTTCCCCGCTAATCTCGTCATGGCTATCGGCTGACTTCTCATTCCGGATCCAATTGGGAGAGGCTGGTACAGTTATCCCAGGAAACGCGAGCAGGAGGTCAGCAATCCCTCTGTGTCCCTTTGCCAAGGCTTTTGATAGAGCAGTCTTCCCGGCTCTATCAGGCGCATTGACGTTAATTCCTGGAGCTTCGAGGAGCTGCTTCACAATGTTCATGTGGCCTTTAGACGCTGCCAATATGAGGGCCGTCGACCCCCCCTCGTAGTATGGATTGGATTTCGACAGAAAGGGCGCCACATTGACATTAACTTCCTGAGCGCTGAGCAGCTCTTTAACGATGTCACCATGACCTTCTTCCACAGCACGCATGAGGGCAGTCCAACCGCCTGAATCTACCGCGTTGATGTCGATGCCAGGGACATCAGTGAGCAGTTGCACGCATTCGATGTGACCATGATAAGTGGCAAGCATCAATGCATTCTGGTGAAGGAAGTTGCGGAGGTTCACCTCGATACCTGGTAGAGAGAGTAGAGCTTTGGCGGAGGCAAGGTGGCCACGTTCGACTGCCAGCATCAATGGAGACTCGTCGTTATATGGTGTGACAGAGTTGGGAGAATGCAGCTGCGCTGCTGGAGGGATTAGGTCTTCGAGTCCATAGAATGCCGCAACATGAAGGGGGCCACCAAAGTCGGCATGGGCGAAAGGATAGCTTGTGCAATTCAATACCAAATCGGTGGCTGCCGATGTGATTGGGGTGTAACGGCCGCATTGACGAGTATGGTGTGCCCATGACCGATATGCGTATCCCAGGAGGGTATCGTTACGAAGTAGAGCCTTGAGATCGGGATGTTGGTCCTGCCCGTCTGGTTTCGTAATATAGTGTTGAAAACCACACTTGTTGACGTAGGCAATACAGACATGCCCAAGAAGAGCATGAGGAACTGGAAATAAATCCAGGATTCGAGGTAGAATGGCGTCCCGAGTGGTATAGTCTGGATGGCGACTAAATAAGGACAAAGGGACGGTGGAAATGAACTGATGATGGAACTTACGAATTAAACGAGCTAGCCTTGTCTTTTCATCAACCGAGACCAAACCACAGCAAACCGAGAGGAACAGAGCCTCTGGTACCATTCGCTTCAGCTCAAAAGCATACGTTTCAGGAGAGGTGGCAACAGCACGTCGCAGCGCGTCAATGGTCATTTCACCATCAGCGTGGGTGATCCAGAGAAGGACGAGTTTGGCAAGGTTTGATTGCTTGGGTCCTTGGGTCAGAATGCGCTCCCATGTCTTCGCGTAGATCGCCTCGATGTCAGAAGGAAATGCTTGCAAGGTCTCTTCCACATCAAGAGCGCTCACACAGTTCCGGAGCGCTTCTAGTTGGAGTTTCGCATGGAGAAACCTGTAGGTGTCCGTTAATAGAGATAGATGAAGACACTACAGGACCTCACATTCCCCCTGACTTTTAATGAATTGTCTCCGAAATTTGCTCCTCAAGGTCAGTACCTTCAAGCAACGCCATGACCTCTGGACTATGCCGAAGAAAATGCTTGATATGCAAGTTGAGATCAGACGGGCTCGCTGCAATGTTGAACAGTTGAGCATAGGGGAACAGCCGTTGGAGTGGTTCCAATGGTCGGGAGGTGATGAAGAGTTTTGCATCCAACGATGCGAGAAGGTTGAGCAGGATAGGCCGATCCTCAGCCCACATCTCGTCAAATGCGTCCAGGACGAAGAACAGTGTTTTTCCAACTGCAACGAAATTCTCCAGTACTTCCCGGAGTTCTTGTTGACTGGGTTTGGTCCCCTCTTTTTGTGCCTCATGTAAAGGGCTTCAATGAAAGGAATAAGATCCTCATGGCGCTCAACGATCTGCTTGACAATTGATTCCAAGATGTCCCTGACGGTCAAGGGCTCGCTGTAGCGGAGGTAGACAAAGGCAACGCAGATGATGCCTCCTGATGTGCTCTCTAGGCTTTCCAAGTATTGGATTACGATGGATCTATGGGATGTAAGCTCAAGTATAAGTATCAATTGGATTTTACTCACGCAAGGACGGTCTTCCCAGCTCCGGCTAGCTAGAAGTCAGGATATAGCTCTTTTGAGACCACGCATACCACGACTTACGGATACCAATACCCCAAAGTATCTTCCCATTTGCAACCCAGAAGAGAAAGATTCCTCCTGTTGTGAGCCATATACAGGTCCCATCGGTGGCTTTGGCAAGAGTATCCAGCTGGATGTCTCGGAAATTGGGAAGGGGTAGCGACTTCAGGATTTCCAGGACATTTACTGGAGCAGTCTTAGGTTCAAAGTTGTAGGTAGGGTTGTGAATGGTGGTATTGCTGTCGCGCCCAGCGACGGTAAATACTCCACCGTTGATCTGAGTGCTGTGGACCAGTGCCGATCCTGAGGCGGTCGGTGAATGTTCCGAGGGTGGCCCAGCCAGCTCAGCTTCCCATCTTCCTCTCTTGGTTGTTACGTCCTGGCCTAGAGAGACGCTACCCTTGCGCTTAGTATTACCATGCATGGAGAGTCTTGCGAAGCATCCAGATGTGAGGGAGGAGGACAAAACAGCAATGGGGCTGGGCTTGCAAGCAACAGGCAGCGCTGTAGAGACTCTCAGGGTCTCGTGACTGGCATGACATTAAGCGCTGAAGGGCAGTGGTAGAATAAGCGCCCAGGCACATAAGACTAAGATGTCCCTGGATAATAGCAAGTCATGGCCCTACTGTCAATTGGTAGCGTCTAGAGTGGTGTGCATATCATTCTCTCTGAGCTAATCATAAATCAAGGGGAAGAGTTATCCACTTTTTGAGCTCCTACATGCTTAGACTCGAGTGGCTATGGAGGCAGCCATTACAGCGCCAACCAAGTTTGTAGATGCAGCCATTACAGCGCTTCTACTGAGCTTCAGGGCTCATAACCTGAAGAACACTACTGCGACTAGCGAGTAGGTCTTACCGAGTAGCTTGTAGGCTTAACTGGTAGGTTAAAGTGATAGAGATTATAGTAGCTACCAGCGTCCTTATATACATAAAAGAGCGTACTAAATATAGAGCTATGTAAGGACTGAGTAAGCAGTCACATGAGTGACGAGTAATCATATGAGTTAGTATGAGTCGTGAAGACGATAGAATGACGAATCCTGTAGATGTCGCATAGCCTCATAAGAATGTATCTAGGAGAGTCCGAGTCGGAAGTATCCGAGTCGGAGAGTCCGAGTCGAATCTAATCTACGTGAGATAAGATCAACAGTGCGATATACACCGATTTGTTCCCACTTCCTCACAATGTGTCCCAAGTCTAATACTCTTGCTACCTAGCTCACAAAAGACTCATGCAGTAGAGATAGTAGATAATTAAAATAGTGGAACAAAAATGGGATGCATTGCGCGTCCTAGGGAATTCGAAATTGAACGGAACGATAAAATAAACATATCTACATCCGAATGAAAGAAAGCGAAAGGGTGGAGCATCTACTCATCATCAAACTCGTCGCCTGTCTCTTCATCCCCGTCCTCCTTGTCACTGTCATTGTCCCTGCTAATCTCGTCATCGCTTTTGGCTGGCTTCTGATTCTGGATCCAATTCGGAGAGGCTGGTAGAATTATCCCAGGAAAAGCGAGCAGAAGGTCAGCGACCTCTCTGTGTCCCTCCGTCAAGGCGCATGACAGCGCAGTCTCCCCGCCAAGTTTAGATGCAGCATTGACGTCAATCCCAGGAACTTTGAGGAGTTGCTTCACAATATCTATGAGACCGTTAGACGCTGCCATCATGAGGGCTGTCCACTGCCTCTCCTTGCTGCCCCCACTCGAAGACATATAATTGAAATCAATTCCCCGAGCACTGAGAAGTTCTTTGACAGCTTCAGCATTACCTCTGAGCACAGCATGCATGAGGGCGGTCCAAGAAATTGGATCCACCACAAAGTTGATGTCAATGCCAGGGAGCCTGACAAGGAGTTTCACAACTTCGGTATGACCCATTACTGCGGCATACACGAGGGCCGTCCAGCCATTGGAATCTACCGCATGAATATCAATGTCGGGGGCCTCAGCGAGCAGTTGCACGAATTCGATGCGACCGTCACGAGCGGCAGCTATAAATGCATTCAAGCCACCATAACCCCGTAAGTTCACGTCGACAGTGCCTGGCAGCGAGAGAAGAGCTTTGGCGCAACCAAGGTCGCCTCGTTCGGCTGCCAGGATCAACGGCGACTTGCCGAAGTTTGTTGTGCCAGAGTTGGGAGAATGCACCTGCGCCACTGCTAGAGGGATTAGGTCTTCTAGCCCATAAAATGCCGCAACATGAAGGGGGCCACCGAAGTCGACTCTGGGCCATGTGTGGTCAAAAGGATAGCTTGTGCAATTCAATACCAAATCGACTGCCGATGTGATTGGGGTATAACGACCGCATTGGCGAGTATGGTGCGCCCATGACTGATAAGCATATCCCAGGAGGGTATCGTTACGAAGCAGTGCCTCGAAGGGGCCACGAAATATGGCGATTCCCCTATTGTGGTGTTGAAAGCCACACTTGATGACGTGGGCAATACAAACATGCCCAAGAAGAGCATGAGGAACTGGGAATAAATCCAGTATCCGAGGGAGAATGGCATCCCGAGTGGTATAGTCTAGATTACGACCGAATAAGGACATAGGAACAATGGAAATGAGCCATAATGGAACTTACGAATTAATCGAATTAGTCTCGTCTTTTCATCGACTGAGACCAGACCACAGCAAACCGAGAGGAGGAGAGCCTCTGGTACCATTCGCTTCGGTTCAAAGGCATATGTTTCCGGGCTCGTGGCAACAGCACGTCGCAGCGTGTCGATTGTCATTTCACCATTGGCATGGGTGATCCAGAGGAGGACGAGCTTGGCGAGGTTCGATTGTTTGAGACCTTGGGCAAGGATTCGCTCCCAGGTCTTTGCGTAGATCTCCTTGATATCGGAGGGGAATCCTTGCAAGGTTTCTTCTATGTCGAGAGCACTAACACAGTTGCGAAGCGCTTCCAGTTGGAGTTTCGCATGGAGGAACCTGTAGGTGACCGTTACGAAAGAGTCCATGAAGATGCAACGAGACCTTACATTCCACCCGACTTTCGATGAATCGTCTCGGCGATTTGTTCTTCGAGATCGGTACCCTCGAGCAATGTCATGACTTCTGGACTATGTCGCAGAAAGTGCTTGATATGCAAGTCGAGGTCGGATGGACTCGCAGCGATGCTGAACACTCGAGCGCCGGGGAATTGCTTCTGGAGCGGTTCCAGTGGTCGGGAAGTGATGAAGAGTTTTGCGTCTAACGATGCGAGAAGGTTGAGCAGGATAGGTCGATCCTCGGCCCACATCTCGTCAAATGCATCCAAGACAAAGAACAGCGACTTCCCACATTGAACGAACCCCTGCAGTACTTCCAGGAGTTCTTGCTGACTGGGCTTGGTCTTTTCTTTCTCGTGCCTTGCATAGAGAACTTCAATGGTCGGGATCAGGTCGTCATGGCGCTCAACGATTTGCTTGACCATCGATTCCAAGATGTCCCTGATGGCCAAGGGCTCGCTGTAACGCAGGTAGACGTAGGCGACGCAGATGACGCCTCCCGATGTGTTCTCCAGCCCCTCGAGGTAGCGGATAACGATGGATCTGTCGGATATTAGTGTAAAGATGAGTATCGATTAGACTTGTACTCACGCAAGGACAGTCTTCCCAGCTCCGGCTAGATAGAAGTCAGGATATAACTTTCGAGGCAAAGCATACTGCGACTTACGGATACCAATACCCCACAATATCCTCCCAGCCTTTACCCAAAAGACAAACATCTCTCCTCTCGTGAGCCAGATGCAGGTCCCATCGGTGGCTTTGGCAAGGGTGTCCAGCTGGATGTCTCGAAATTTAGGGAGGGATCGCGAGTTCAGGATGGCCAAGACGTCAACAGAAGCCGTCGGAGGTCCATAGTTGTGGGTATGGTGATGAACAACGTCGCGCCCAGCCACATGGAATGTACCGCCATGAATGTGAGCGCTCTCGACGCCAGATATCACAGCCGATCCTGAGGCGGTTGGCGAGCACTCCGAGGGCGGCCCAGCGAGCTCAACTTCCCATCTGGCTCTCTTGGTTGTTGAGTCCTGGTCCCAAGAGACGCTACCCTTTCGCTTGGGATTACGATTCATGAAAACTCCGGTGAAGCGTCCGGATGTGAGGGGGGAGGACAAGCTAACAACGAGGCGGTCCTGCGCACAGGCAGTAGGCAGCGCTGTAGAGACTCCCAGGGTCTCGTGATTGGATTTAGGCGCTGAGCAGGTTGCACAGCAAGATTTAAGCGCCCAACCCTGAAAACCACTCCCATCCCCAGATATCACCAAGGGTGCGCCAAATTACTTACGAGTAAATATTATGCTGCTCGCAGCTCCGTTTTAGAGATAGAATGACTCACCGCATGGTCATCGACCATTGGTAATGCAATTATGAAGCTATGGCCACTGGCGGCGCGGGGAGGGTGGGCAGAGATTGACGCCCTGATGAGCGAAGAGAAGAGCGGAAGACAAAGTACAGGAGTTAATATTTACCGCTAAATTCCCTTTTCTCTCTAGAAGTCAACTTGCGAAGTTCTGAGATCTGGATTCGTGGTTTCGACGCTATCCCGACCCCTATGCCATGCAGGTGTTGTCAGCCTCTGAGCTCGAGTGGCTGCAGTCCGCTCCTTTAGTCCCTATTCGCTGTATATTTCTCATTCAATCTCATTTTACCGAGCTCCGAACCGCTATATTTCTAATAAATCGCAAGGATTTTCTCCGGTGCCCACACGACCTGTAGGACACTCGTGGGAACCCCATCAGCGGCCTGCCAACAGCCGCGCGCCTGCTGTCCTTTGAGCCCTTTCGTCCATTTCCGTTACACCCGCCATGAATCGCGACGACGATTCCGATCTGACCGACCTCGAGAGCTCAGAGGAAGAAGAAGAAGAATACACCAGCTCTCAACAGAAAAAGGCCAAGAAAAAGGCCACAACAACATATAATCTGAGGAACCCATTGAAGGTTCCGAGAGCTACGACGTATGCCGCTCAGGCGTTATTCGGTTTGTCGTTTTCTTTTGTATGGGCCGAGCAAGAAAGCTAAAAGTCGATGTATAGACCAGATGCACAATCAAGATATCGACCTCGATGCAGAGTATCAGCGAGGTATGTGTGTGGCTTCGTTCTGCGGATAACTTTCGTGCTGAAGGCGATTGCGCTGTAGACGTCGTCTGGCCCGACGCAAAGCAGATCAGTCTTATAGATTCGATTTTCAGGAACTTTTACGTTCCTCCGGTCATCTTTGCCACGAAACAGCACGATGATGGGTCAGAAACCAAGATTTGCATCGATGGCAAACAGCGGTTGACCTCTATTCGGAGGTTTATGGATGGCCAGGTGCGTGTCGCTGTATTTCATGTTTTACTTGTACTGACATGGTCAACAGATCCCTCGTAAGTCTTTATGATTCGGCTGAGTTGGAATACCACTCTGACGTTACGGGCGCGGTACGCGTCGACAGACAAAGATGCGTAAGTAATACACGTCCCGGTTCTAAAGGCAACCAATGCTGATGCACTACTTGCAGTCTTACAGCCGAAAGGTGGTGGTTCAAGGAAAGTCCTCCAGGCCAGAAGGCCCGTAAAGTCCTCCCAGAAAAGCTTCGCAAGACATTCGCGAACAAACAAATCGTCTGCGTCGAATACCAAGATATCTCCGAGGACGACGAGCGAGAAGTCTTCCAGGTACTTTCTCCTCTCTCCCCTCCCTCGCCTCTCCCTCACACCTACCTTCACAGAGAGTCCAACTCGGAATGGCGTTGACCCCCGCCGAGAAACTCCAAGTGACCAACACCCACCGGTCCACCTTTGTCCGCTCCCTCGTCAACAAACACATCAAAGACGGTGGTCTCTCCTCTGACCACCTCGAATGGGACACGAGCCGCGGAGGCGACTTCCGCTGTCTCGCCCAAGCCCTCTACCTCCTCGAACGCTGGGGCCCCACGCTCAAAACCATCGGAACCATCCTCCAACTCGACAAATGGCTCGCAGCAACGACGCCCCTCGACCCAGGCTTCAAAGCTGACATGGAGGATACGTTTGACATTTTCAGTGAACTCACGCAGAATGCAGCGTACAACAAGTGTTTCAAGAATCCTGGCAAGGTTTCACCCATCGAGTTTATTGGGATTAGCGTGTTGATTGGGACGTTAAGGAAGAAGTTGACGATGAAGCAGCTGGCGAGCGCGATTGCGGCGTTGAGGAGTGGGTTGAGAGAGGTTCATGTGGATGTGCGGATGAATACGAGGGTGTCGAGGACGGTTTTGGAGTTGATTAGGGGGATGAAGCCGAGTCAGTTTGCCCAGGATTCGGGACCGGTGGCGTCGAAACGCAAAACTGGGAGTGCGAAGCGCAAGAGGGTGGTGGAGAGTGACGATGAAGAAGATGAGGATGAGATGGAGGTGGATGAAGGGGAGGGGGAGGACTCGGAGGGAGAGGATGAGGCAGAGTACAGGGAGAGGCCATCGTCGTCACGCCGCCGAGGAGGAGGACGATACAAACAGGTTGCAGTCACTGCAAGGCGCAAGAAACCAGCTCCAGCACCGCTCAAAGTCAAAGAAGAACGTCAGGCGTCGCCTCTCATGCCTCCTCCACCTACTCTTCCCTCCGGTAACCGCCTAAACAACCTCCGGGCCACGATGGACAGCGCAGCGAGCAGTAGCAGCAGCAGTCCGTCGTCCGCCCGACCTCGTCTACCACCACCCCAGATCTCAACTGGCAACTCGAGGATGTCATCTCAGCCAACGACTCCACAGCTTCCTTCGCCGGGTCAGAATTTCACGTTTCCGACGGCTGTGGGTGCGATCATGAGCAATACGGGGATGCCGCATAGTATGCAGCAGGCGCAGTTACAGGGGAGGCAAGGGCCATCGAGGAGTGGGAGTGGGTATCAGGATTCGAGTGGGAGGAAGGGGAGTGGGGGTGGGTATCATCGATGATGATGGATGAGGGACGAGCGTCGAGGGATACCTTTAACGAGAGGTACTGTTGACTTGAGCTGGGAGATGCTCGAGTCAACGAGTAGCGAGACTGTCCATTGAGACGTGTAAATTGTACATTTTGTTCCGCGTAGCGTACTATTGATATCTTCGTCCAGTCATATTAGTCTGGATAGACGAATAATACCATTGTTTTCTTGGTGAATCAAGGGTGCTAGGGGCTGCATGGGCTGGGATGGTTTCCCAAGGATAGTGCCGTGGCGAATTGAGAAGCGTGGACTTAGCAAAGGTCAAGAGAAACTCGCCCATCTGAATCATCGGTTCGATGGCGTAGTTGGTTATCGCATCTGTCTAACACACAGAAGGTCCTCAGTTCGAGCCTGGGTCGAATCACTTTTCCACCTTTTTCTTGCATTCTCTTAGTACCAATTGTGGACGTAATCTATAGACGTATTTTATTTGACTAGGTGAACCAGTCGCTGAGGCGCTATAGTGTAGCGGGTATCACTCGAGATTTTGATACACAGTGGTATTTCTCGAAACGCAGGTTAGAGCCCTGGTAACGCCTCATGGCACATTTGAATCCGTCTTTTTATCCATTGAATTGCCTTGATTTGAGCATATGTAGGCCGCATGCAAGGCAGGAGCGGGGGCGATTATGTGCGCTTAGTGTCACTTCTACGTGGAGCCCCTACGCAATTGTGAGGATAAGGAAGGCTTTCCTCTTACTGTAACAAAGATACGGGCGTTACCTATGGGTTTGAATCCAATATTATGACTAAATCGATGTAAGGTACATGATTGTGGTAGGTAGACGAAAAGAACGATTCTATCGATAAGGATGCACCACACCCTCGACGTTGATTTCTCCTGATCAATCGCACCGAAACACCTCGGTCTCTGCGAGACTCCCCTTCGAGCGCGCTTGGAACGCTATTTTCCTCCATGTTAACCCTCTTTGTTCTGCAAGCAAACCAAACCTTGCACTCATTTGGATGCCTCGTCTTGCAGTGCCTATACAACGACTCGACATCCGTCCCCATCCTCTCTGTGAATGTCTTCCCACATACGGGACACTCTGTCCTTGGCCAATTTTCGTGAAAGCTATGATGGTCACCGTTTCCCGATAGATCTTCGTTCGACTGGAGCACCTCCGCATTTTCTCTGAGGCGTCCCATTGTGTGCCCAATGGCATTGCCATCTTGATGCGCTTAAGCTAGTGCTGGAAGGGCGGATGTGGGCCGGGTCGTTGGTAATGTGCGAGTTGAGGAGTGTGTTGGAGTTTGTGCCGCGTCTTCCTTTAGCGGTGCTAGACCGCCAGGAAAAGGGGCTTGGGTACGTGGATCCATTGAGGCAAACTAGATCACGAATAAGGAGTAGGCGAGCGCAGTAGAGACCCCAGAGAGCTCGGGGTATAATAAACTTATCACCATTCACATCTCATAAATAGATGTGCCCTTTCTAGCCTGCTTTGAATTATATGCCATTTGGATTGAGCGACCGGGCCGCTTTGTTCGATCACGATGTTCCCAAAAAGGAAACCTTCTGCCCCCACTTGAGTGCCTCCAGGTTGCAGTGATGTATTCTGTGCGTGCGTGGTGAGGATGAGTCCTACTGGGTTGTGCAGGAGCAAGTAAGCTGATGGGTCAGAGAATCGCCTCAGTCGAGGATGCAATGGGTAAGGTCAACATGCCATTTCCTATGCACCCACTGTTTTCTGCGTGCGTCTCGTTGAAGAGGCGTTGTCGGATGGGTTAGCCACGACTCGGAGCGCCATCAGGGGCGTATAAAATGATAGAGTCCCCGATCTTAGCCACTCTAGGCCGCTAGCGACGCATGACAGCAATTACCGGGTTAATATGAATGGTGCAATAGTTTAGAGGTGATGGATACTACATAGCTCCTAACACTGGAAATAAGCATACCACATAGCATAGAGTAAACCTACATCGGCATCCGAATCCGACTTGGAGCGGTCCACAGAGGCTTGGTTAGCTCTAGGGAAACAGTAAGACAGCAGTACTTTGCCTTTCCTTGCTCTTTTTCTTTTTCCCGTCACCTCTCGCCACATTGATGCGGTAAGTCAACAAGACGGTCCGCGGCTTGGAATCGAATTTGAGTGTCAAGTGTGTCTCGGTGGGTAGCCCCTCCAATCCATTCTGGTTCTCCTTCATTGTCCACGATGCTTCATCATTGCCGAGTACAACGCCTCCAGTCCTCTGCTGCGCTTTTCCGGCAAAGACTTGGCTGGATTCAAGGTGTTTTGTTTGACGAAGTTGGACACCGCCCCTTGCAACATCCAATCCAATCCCCACATCAATGCCTGCTGAGCCTGATTGAGCCTGATAGGACGATATCGCTGCAGCATCGACTGGACCAAGGAGTTCCTTTGGTGAGATTCCAGTGATACATTCTTGCTCGGGTAGTGAGGCAGTAAGGGTTATGGATGACACACGTTCACTCCCGTGCGTAATGCACTTAACGGCGATGCTGATGCTAGGGCAACTGGAGGACGATTCGAGAGGGTTTGACCGCACCTCAAACGCCACCACTGTTGAGCGACCGAAGTCCTCTTTCAAGAGGAGATGCGGGTTTCTAGAAATGGGTGCGTTGGTAACTTGAGCGGTACCAGTGCTCCATGGTGGTAGGTATAGCGGAGTGTCGATGGCCACAGGCTTTGACCGTAGAACGCCAAAACAACTCATCAGGTTGGCTAAGCCTCCGTGAGGCCTTTGGTTCTTCGGGTAGATAGATTCCGACCTGACTGGTGCAGGCCCAACATCAAGCCGAGGTGAACCGGACACACTCGCAACTTCTGCTGCCAGCGAATGCTGAAAAACCCTGAAGACTGTTGGTCGAAGGCTGCGACCAAGCACTCGGAGAACTCACTTGGTAAATTGAACACCATCAACTTTGCGTTTAAAGCCTATAACGCCTGTCCGTTCCTGACTGTCTGAACACCGTATCTGGGTTTGGGATATAACTTTATGCGCAATCAGCTCGGACCCTGGCTCTACCGCGAGACGTTCAGCTGCCTAGCAAGATTAATGAGACCTGTCTCCCGGACAACAGTGGTGCATACCTGAGGCGTGAGGATTTTCACAAAGGCTCCTGGACAGGTGTGGGAAAGGACCAATGCGCTTCCCGACTTGATGCCGAAATCTCGTAACGGCTTTGCGCTGCCTGTAAGAAGGTCGAGAGCCTCGCCCCGCCAATAAAGGCAGCTTTGCTCTGTGTCAAAGCGCTCCTTGGGTGTCAGTTGCAATTTTGAGAGGTCAGGCCGCTTACCTGGGTGAGTGTTGAATTCGAAAAGGATAAGAGTGTAGAGTTCGAGGAGGGTGTGCTTCTTCGACACCGTGAGCGACTTCTGCTCCTGAGGATATGCGACAGTTGCGAGGCGTCGGATGTGAATTGTAACTCTAGTTGCGAATCTAGTGTGCTTCTTATGCCTCCTCACTATAGCTTCCTGAATCTCGTTGCGGGAATCGGGTGAAATGGCTTGGATCCTTTGCATCGGCACCACGTCCGCAGGGGTCGAAAGATGGGCTGCGACGCCATTTGGAGCGCTTCCAGATGGTAGTTTCAAGGAATTAGAAACGTCCCGAGCCGCTTGACAGGGATTTTCAGCTTCGGCTTGCGGTTTATCTTCAAGCTCTAAGGACGACTTGATAGCAGGGTGACTTCCGGAGGGGCTTGTGTCAGGATCGGCAGAAGCCATTGATGTAGAGTTCTGTTGCGACGTAGAGGAAACGGAAGGCGTGAATGTGCTGCTGCCTGATGTTTGATTGACTGGCATGAGTAGCTGAGATACTTCAAGTTGGGGGGCTAGGGGAAGGTCGTCTTCGTCAGCCTCTGGTATCGTTTCATGTGGTGGAGAGATTGCAGTTTCTGAGCTGGTAGGTGAATTGGGGGTCTCTATGCTCGGTAGGACTGGTTGACTGTCGGTGGCTGTGGTTTCATTTGCCTCTGGAACGTTGCCACGTTCTTCAGAGCTGCCGCTGTGCAGTGGCAGTGGCAGGGTATTTTCGGGCGTGAAATCGAAGGTAGATGGGTCTTCCCCCTGAGGATAGGGAACGCGCAAATCGGGGTGTTCTGTTCCAGCAGGAGCGGGGGCAGGGGCGGGCGTAGTTTCAGAGTTACTGGTGGGCTCTATTCTCGGAGGGGCAAAGGAGCTGTCGTTCGTTGCAGCTTGAGCAACATTGCTGGGAGTATCAGACCTGTCGTTGAGCAGTGCAACGACCTCCACGTTCGGTGAGGCCAACGGGCTGTCGCTCATTGCAGCTTGACCCGTCTCTGGAACCTGGCTGGGAACGTCAGATCCGCCGTTTGGAGGTGCCGGTGTGCCTTCAGACACTGGCTGAAAGGCAGGTGCATTATTCGGCTGAAGGTGGGGGACAGGCGGGTCAGGACGCTCTGGTCCAGAAGGAACAGGAGGGGAGGCGGGCGGTGGTCCATACGGGCTGGAGGAATTCCCGTCTTTGCCTGCCTTGCGCTCATCGCCAGCCCGACGCCTCGACCTTGAGCCTCGAGAGGAGCTAGTTGCTCCAACACGTGGTGAGGTCGCTGCTCTGTCCGGTCGGGCTGGTGTACCTGGAGGATCTCGATTGATCTTTGGCTTTGGGGTAGGCTTTGTCCGGCTCGCAGGATATGGTGTCGAGACCCCGTTCGTCGCAGAACTGGGTTCAATGATGCCAGTCGATGGATTGGGATGAGAGTTTGAAGCGTCAGTCGGTTGATCATTACTAGCAGCTGTTTCCTGGGATACGCGCGTCCTGGCAGAAGCTAACTGTCATTAGAATGAACTGGACAAGCATAGATAGTCGATTTGAACTCACTGGGCTCCAAATTTGCACCGAGGGTAACTGGGGGATCCATATTGACTTGGTACAAAGCTAAAGTGTTCGTCTACCGTTCAATGAAGACCTAGAAAGCCTTTTAATACCAGTCCATGCCCAGCACACGAGGCGCCTGCTAGCTTCCTGCCTTTCCTCGCGAGGCAGAATGAGCTGATAAGAGACATAGAAGACACAGCTTCAGCCTCGGGAGGAAAACTTGATGCTTATACTGCGTTGGAAGCCCATTGGGTGGGGCGGCAAAGCCTTTGGTTTGGTTTGGGCGCTTATGCGAATTGACGTTGAAGGGACAAGGACTAGTGTCTTTGAGACTTCCACCACTTCTACGAGGAGAAGGGATTTTATATAGACCGGGGGAGCATAATATAATGCCCAAGATAGCAAAGTTCCTGTGTCATGGACGTCACGGTTGAACACAGGCAGGTGGGAGTGCACTTCCAAGAAGCCCATCAATGCCAGATTCAGATCAGCGTAACCTTCCCACCCCTGTCGATTGTTTCTCAGTGTTGTTCAAGCCCATGTGCATGAAGTAGTTGCTAGCCCTGCCAGTACAAGCGCAAGATAGGCAAGTTGTACCAAGTATCGCTCCCGGGTACACATTTTTGACCCTTTGTATCCTCAAAATATTATATGTCTTCATTCCTCTCTTTAAATCCTCTCGTCTGCATAGCAATCGCTGTGATCTAGTATGTCTCTCGATCAAGGTCTGGTCGAGTTCGACGTTGCATATTCTTCAAAGAGACTCCCTGCTGCCTGCTGTTATATCCCCTCGTGTTTGAAAATTTACCTGAAATTAATTTCTGTATCCTGTCGTACTCTTTCTTCTTCGCTCCTCCTCGCTACTTCCGTCTACCAACCGGCCTGAAGAGGCGATTCTGCAGGACAACGACTTTCCCTCTAAGATCCTACTTCAGCAAGGGCACCAAGTTACGATGGAGTCAATAGGAAGCTGGGCTAAAGAGCTCGTCAAAGCTGCTGTGTAGGCTTTCCAGAAGCGTAGACTCGTGGTGAGCTGTCGCATTCTATATCTATATCTAAACTTAACTACTGATGTTGTACTCGCTAGTCGTGGTCCGCCTCCAATTAACCAAGGAGCAGTTCATCAACGCCTGCCACGACGCGCTTCCAGAAGCGTTGCACAACTCCGTCGTCGAAGCCATTGACATCATAACCGAGGCTCAGCCAGAGCTTTCCGACAAAGGTATACCCAAATAGCAGCATTGCTCCTTTCCTCTGGCGAGACCCGTTTGTGAGGGTGTGCAGGGTTACCGGAGAGAAGTCTTGATGTTTGTAAATGCCATCAAGATTCCCGAGGAGCGATATCCCAATCAAGGCCTTGGACGGTGCAGGCGTATCGTTCTCGAAAATAGTTGGTTTCGGCATGGATAGCTTGCATCTAACCCCATCGTCCTGCATTCCCCATATCCGAGCGCGAAGCCCGCGTTCTTTCGCCATCAACTGAGCGCGAGATACCAACACCGGACTCTTCGCGACCTTGGAAGTCTGGGTTTTGACGGAACGAGCACGGTGCCAGAAGGTGGAAGTATGCTTGCTGCTATCCTTTGGCAGGAAAGAGGGGAGGACGATGTTGAAGTGACCGATCGTCAGGAAGCAGTACGAGCTGTTCAGTTTCTCGTTGGCCCTGAGATAAGGCCGTAGATTAAGAGCGGAATACATCAACCTAGTCGAGTCAATATGCAAATCTTAGCAAGCAGAGGCCAGATACGTACATCGGTTCCTCCGGATTCGAGGAATTCGTTCGAGCCCATGCTATGTTGCAAAGTGAAAACACAGCGCTTGAGATTGACACGCCGTTCTCTTTGCATTTTTGGAGAATCTTCTTGGTTTTCTCAGCATCGAAGGAGACTGTGGGCACAATGGTGTGACGAGTTTTCCCAGAGCGTCGGGGGAAAACGTGGCCACCCTAAAGCAAAATGTGCATGAGATCCGGGAAGGCAGACCATTGTCCAAAGCGTAGATTGCAACGTACAATTTGCCTTCGCTGGTTTAGCAGGTGGTCTACTGTAGCGATTGCCCCATATATCCTCTGAGGGCGGGTTTTTGGAAGTCTGCTTTCTAGTTCAGGCGGCAACTGAGTGCCCACTTCCGGCTTGTGGGAGTTTATCTCGGAGTGAAGAAGAGCCCGAAGCTGCGATTCATCTTGGTCACTACCAAGCAGTGTGAAAAATTCGTTCGCCATTGCGTGAAGGGACATCCCATCAGCAATGTAGTGAGTCGCGCATGTCATGAAGTTGAACTCCAGCTTTCCAGTACTTTGTCCCTCCACGTACTCGGGGGAGGAGATGAAAACGTAGGCTAGACGTTCGTCAGATAAAGTTCGAGGGCCGTTCAAGTATGACGCGATAAGATCTGCGCAGAACACGCGAGGGTATCAGTTTATCTTCCAATAAGAGAGGTTTGGTAGACATACCGTCCTTGTCTTGTGACCTGTACTCTAGCTTTGTATCCGCCGACGCCAATGCCTCGTCTACAGAATTCAAGGGTTGGTATCTGACTTGGGCTCAGCTGCTACGTCCATTGAGCCGGAAGAAAACAACGCACTCTAACAGAATATTATCATAGTCTTCCATCCGGACCTTCGCAGCAAGCAAAGGGTGTCTTTGCCTGAGGATTGCCCAGATTGCTCGAACACGCGAACGCGCCACAAGATGAACAGGGGCACAGAACCCTAAGTCCACGTACCTGTGGACGGGAAAAGGGTCAAGGAGGAGCAGTTTGGAAATGACACAAGTCGGCTCACATGTCGTTCACACCATTTTCTCTTGAAGGAAGATAGTAGGAGAGCTCGGTATCCCCCATCTTTCTGCAAATGACCTGAGCCAATACTTCGCCACCTTCATTAATCGCCTCTGCGACTCGATCTGCAGGTTTCTGAGCTATGTCGGCTTGGGAATGGTGTGCTGGCATCTTGGCTCGGATATTGACAGTCGGTGTTGAAAATACGGCCTCCATACTTGGTGTCAAGGAATGGTTTGAGTGTGGAGCGATGATAGGGGCTTGTCACCGACACGGATCACTGCGATCTGTAGCATGCGCGTCTGTTCTTCCCGCGGACTCTGCTGCGTTAACAGAATCATGCGAAGAGGAAGCGAGCGTGGAGGTGCTTATGCCGTCGAGAGCAATCACAGTGGAGGTGCAACGGATTCTGTTGAAGGAATACAGCATGCGTCCAGTTGGAGAACGGGATGAAGATTGATGGCATCCAACTTGTGAAGGTTGATATGCGTGGCATCTGACGCTATAGGAAGCAAATAAATACATTTTAATTCACACGGGCTGGTAACCAGCTCGTAAAGCTAGACGGGCTTACATATGTATACCACATAGCATAGCGTGAAACCAACACCAGCGTCAGAATCTCACCTGGTGCAGTCCAAAGGAAGTTCGATGAGGCCTAGGGAAAGAGAAAGCATGCAGCGCTTTCCCTTTCTATCATTTGCCCATCTCGTTTCGCCACCTCGATGCGGTACGATAGAAAGACTGTTCGCGGTTTTGACCTGAACTCCATCGTCAAGTGTGTTTGAATGGGTAGCCCTTCCAGTCGATTTGGGTTCTCTTTCATCGTCCACACTGCCTCTGAGTGGCCCAACACAGCGCCGACAGTCCTCCGCTGTGCTCTTCCAGCAAAGGTTTGAGCAACTTCATGTCGATCTGTCTGCTTTAGGTGGCCACCCAGCTTTACACCGTCCCATCCAACCCCTGCATCAATCCCAGCGGCGCGAGATTGTGTATGGTTGCTCGACACCGCTGCAGCGTCGACCGGGCCAAGGAGCTCCTCCGGTGAGACTCCGGAAATTCGATCCTTTTCGGGTAGCAAGGCTTTAAGAGTTATGAACGAAACACGTTCGTCACCATGTGAGAAGCACTTGACGGCGATCGCAATGCTGGGGCGGGCAGAAGAGGACGAGAGCGGTGGTGACCGCACCTCAAACGCCACCGTCGACGGACCGAACTCTTCTTTCAAGAGGAAATGTGGGTCGCCGGCGTTGGCAGGAGGGGGTACACTGGTGGCCTGAGCGGTGTCTGTGCTCCAAGGTGGCAGGTATAACGGAGCCTTGATGACCGGCGCGGGCTTGCGTAGGAGACCACAGCAACCCAGCAAGACGGCTAAGTATCCGCGAGGTTTTTCTCTTTCCAGATAAACGGACTCCGACCTGACTGGTGCAGAGACAACAGGTGGCGGACGTAAACCAGACACACTGACAACTTCTTCTGCGAACGAGTGCTTAAACATACTGGGAATGGTTAGCCCAAGCTACGACTATGCGGTCAATAACTTACTTCGTTATCTGAACGTGTTTGAGGTCTACCGTCACCGTCCGTTCTTGGCTATCTGAACATCGTATCTCGGAGGGAGAGAGCACTCTATGCGCAATCAGCTTGGACCCCTCTTTCATGATACGGCCTTCATCCGACTGGCACGACCATTGGACGTTAGACATATACCACAGAAGAGAGGGCTACATACCTGAGACTTGAGGAGTTCCACAAAGGCTCTTGGACAGGAGCGGGAAAGGATCAATGTGCTCCCTTGCGTGATGCCGGCGTCTTGTAACGACATTGCACTGTTTGGCAGGAGGTCGAGCGCCTTGCCCTGCCAATAAAGGCAGGCTTGCTCTTCGTTACGGTAAGCCTTGTCATTACTTTCAAATGTGATACACCGATGTCACGCACCTGGGTGAGCGTTGAACTCAAAAAACAGAAGGGTGTAGAGTTCAAGGATTGTATGGCCTGCTGACACCGCGATCGACCTGTGGGACTGAGGATCGGCGAGAGTGCGAACATCAATCGAGAATTTAGCGTCCTGTTTATGTCGTACCGCCATAGCTCTCTCAATTTCTTTGCGAGAGAGGGGGGAAACGGTGGGTTCCTGTATCGGGGCCACCGAGATCGAAGGATAGCCTATCACGTCGTATGTCTCCGTTCCAGGTGGCTCCAAACCACCAGGGTTTTCCTGGGACGGTTGAAGGGGATGTGTGAATTCGGCTACCAGCGTCTCTTCAAATCTTGAAGGGACCTGGACGGAACTGTGGCTTAGGGAAGAGCTATTTTCCGTGGCCACAGGTAGTGGAAGAGATATGTTGGTACCGGTGTACGACGCGGATGTAGAGATCTGTTGAGACGAAGATGACGTCGAAGCCGTAGGTTCCTGGCTGACCGATAATTGACTCCCGGCAGGTGGTGGTGGTGGTGGAGGAGGAGGAGGAGGAGCTGGATGTAGGATAGGTTCTTGTATCGTTTCCTGTGAGGCTGAGGGCGCAGGTTCAGAGTTACTACATGGCTTGATGAGCTCTATGCTCGGTGGGGCCTTGAAGAAGCTATCATTCATTGTGGCTTGACCAGCATTTCTGAGCGTATCAGACCCACCGCTGCGTACTGCAACACCCTCTACATTCGGTGAGGCCAACGGGCTGTCGCGCACTGCAGCTTGATCTGTCTCTGTAGCCTTGCTGGAAACGTCAGACCCACCGTTCGGAGGTGGCGACGTCCCTTCAGAGGCTGACTGCAAGGCAGGTGCATTATCCGACTGAGGGTGCGAGACAAGCCGGTTGGTGTGCTCTGGGCCACTAGGAGCGGGAGAGGAGGTCGGTGGTGATCCATACTGGCTGGAGGGATTCCTGCCCTTGAATGCCTGGCGTCCATTGCTGGACTGCTTCGCCTTTGAGCTTTGGAAGGAGCTAGGCCCTCCACCACGTGGTGAGGTCGCTGCTCTCTCCGGTCTGGCTGGTGTACCTATGGGATCTCGACTGGGCTTTGGCTTTGGGGTCGGTCTTGTCCGGTTCGCCAGAGAGACCCCGTTCGTCGCTCCTTTGGCTTCAACGGCGCCAGCAGATGCAGAAACGAGAGAGGTCGAAGCTTCAACCAATCGTCCATCAGGTAAAGAAGTTGCCTCCTTGGATCCGTGCGTGCTGGTGGAAGCTAACTATTGTTAGAATGAACTGGATAGCATTGTCGGTCGATTTCGACTCACCGGGTCCGAAGTTGGTATCGAGGGCATTTGGATAGCCCATATTGACCAAGTGGGAAGCTAAAGTGGTTACTTGCCATTCCATGAGGGCCCAGATAGCATTTTAATAACAGACCATGCCTGGCACATGAGGCACCTACGCCTTCCTGCCTTTCCTCGTGAGGCAAACCAGTTTATATGAATAGACCAGTAAAGACACAGCTTCTACCTTGCAGAGTTTCGTTATGAATACGTCGCATGACAACGCCCCTGGACGTTGCAGCAAACCATTCGACAGTTCTCAGTCAATTGGGCGCTTATTAAGAGTGGTGGCAGAGTGGCTAGTCTTTGGATGCAAATCTCCTCAGAATGCCTAAAAGAACAGGTTCATACTCCCAAGAAGCCAGGGTTCCCGTTTCAAATAGGGTTGTACAAGTAGGAAAGGGTGTATGTGGATGCTGGACAAGGGTTGCACTCGAGACAAGGTCGATACTTGGATTGGCCGGTACGGCGGACCGGCACCATTCTCACGCCCCTGTCCCTGAATCAGTTGTCAAGCCCCGTTGAGTATGAGCGAGTCCTGTGAGGCTGCAGATGCAGATCATGGCCTTGTTTCGAGGCTCTGTAATTTCATCGTGTCGTAAATTCTTGAAGGCCAGCCCAATCTTGCCCATAGTCATAATGCAGCAAAGCCTTGTGCCTTCACACACCAAACCGAGTAAGGTTAGCCGCTCGTTGCTCGAGAACATGGAGTGTGGCTTCACTTTTGTTATGAGCACCTAAGTCTGCGGAGATAATTAATGTATAAGCTGCATGGTTCATTTGACGGCGTGTGCCTTTACAGGTGCAGACGCTCAGAGCCATATAGACGCAAACGATCTCTGACCCTGCGACCTAGAGCATGCAGACTTTGGCCCGGCATTAATTTTGCAGCCAGGGTGCCGCCCCAATGACGAAATCAATTGGTGTTGACAATACTCAGGAAACCTGACGACAGAGTTCACAGAAATCAGACTCGGAAACGTGCCGGTCGCTTTGACCGAAGGATCAGCGTGCCGCATGCACCCCGCCACATTCGGTTACGAGGAATTCATCGATTTGTTTGATTGTTTACCTCATTGTCCACAAGAATGCAGAAATTTTAAACCTGTGGCCGGCTGGAGGACAAAACAACTATTAGAGGGTGCATGCAATTCCGATCGAACAAGATCCCGGAGACGTAAACGTTTACCGGCCTCAACATATTCACTGCGAATTCACCAAGCCACAGAGCTCGCATGCAAAGGCAGGAGGTTAAAAGTGAATTCTCTGCCTTCGGTTGGTTCCCCATGAGGATAGAGCCAAGGGAGGGGAGCCTCTCCGTAGCTTTGGACCGAAGAGTGTTGAAGGAGCTGAAACTGCTGCAGATACAACCAATGCCAATATCAAGCCACCGCTTTGTCTATCGACAGGGTCGAGTGTAATAGACGAGCACCAGTGGGAAAGCAGACGAATAGAGCTTTCGCCAACATTCAATTCCCTGACTTCGTCCGGATTAGGAAAGAAACTCAACAAACTGGGAAACTCCGATTTGGTTTCGTGCATGTTGGTGTAAGCGCACATGGGATCCAGATCTAGATCAAAGGCAGAGAAAACTCTAACAAAGCCGCTAGCTGCTTCTGGCTTGTCGTGAGGGTAACCGGTGCCTTTGACGAGTGATTACGCGCCTCTCCAGGAAGCACCCATAGAACACGCAGCGAACAAACAAGTGCCAACTATCCTAGATATCCTAGATATAATATATAATGTCTGAAGGAACACTGTGCTTGTGTAGTCTCCTTCGAGTCTCGCTCTTGACCCTACGCCTTCTTGCTCCTTCTCACTTCGCTTCTCATCTTCCCTTGGATCCTCCAATGTCTGGATTTATCCGTGACTTCGATTTCGGCAATCTCTTCAATGGAGCGAGTCTTGAAGGTGCTGAGCACCACGTCGAGGACATCTTCAATCATGATGCCTTTGGGGAAGACTACTTGCGGCAGTATAATGAACGCCATGATAGCGATATGGCTGAATATTGTCAGCAACCCATGCCAGTCAGTGGGGAACTTCGTATGCCCCCTGCTCTCCCATCCTACACTAATGGTGTCCCAAACACTTTTTCTGTCGTGGGGCTTAAGCCGCTCGCAACATCTCTTGCAGTGGCTTACCCTATTGGTATCTACGGCCGCTCTTCTCTCGCCCATACTATCACCCCTCAAATCGTTCCCGAGCTGTCCATCGCTGCAGGCAAGCGTAAGGCACGAGAAGACGACGATCTGGAACCCGTCATGAACGCTCAGTTTAAGAGGCCCTCTCTCATTCCGTTTGTCTCGTGCGTCTCGTCTGCGACAAGCGCTTTGAGCTCACTCGAGAAGCCACTGGCTGATCAATCTAGCTTGGTATTGTCAAGTTCAACTTCGCCTTTCCCCACCCTGGAGCACTTCGAATTCACCATGCCGCTCCCATCTACAACCCCTGGCACCTCTCCCTCCTCTTCTTTGATAGCAACCCCCAACGCGTACGAGCCAACCCATCTGAACTGGCAGCCCATCCAATCCGGCAGCCCAATGGTCTATCTATCTCAGGAAGAGATTTCTGGGGAGATGAAGGTTGCCGCGGCCCTTCCGCCCATCCAAGCTATGTACCCTTCGCCGATCTTGCGCAGCCCCGCACTGGTCAACGTTGCGCTCCCACTCGCTGACCCTCAGGCTTCACCCACTCCTCCTGGCCGCCAGCAGATAATCTGCCGATGGAACGATGACTGCAAGGAGATCATCGAGGCCACGGTTAAGGCCGTGACAGACCATATCGCCAAGCGCCATTGCCCTGAGGGGATAAAGCCAGCCTTTCTTCGCTGTCAATGGACCTCACACAGGGGGGGCCGTTGCAGTGGACAGGATGCTAAGATTGGCCGCCATATCTTGACCAAGTGCCATGTTCTCACCATGCCGAATGGCGAGGAGTTTGAATTGAAGGAGCCTTGCAGCCGTTGTGGCAAGGTTCTTAATTCGCAACGACCGGACTCGATTCGACGACACTTCAACAACGGCACCTGCGCGAAACAGCAAGATAAAAACCGGAACAGGAAGGAGAAGGCGAAGGCGAAGGGGGAGGGGAAGGCGATCAAGAAGGCGAAGGGGAACGTCTGCTAACTCTTTTTGGTGCCAATTGCTCCGTCTGCATGCTTTCCCTTTCGCTTTGACTTTAGTTTCCTTGTCTCCTGTTTCAATCTCCATCTCTCATCTCCTCACATATGCATTCATCATCATCATCATCATCATCTTTCATCCCAGCATTTCGTGCGCTACTAGTACCACTGATCTTTCACCTAATATGTCTTCCCTAATTTGTTTCGCTGTCGTCACGTCACTTTCTCTTGCATGTAGCTTATCCATATGTACGTCGCTGTAGCTTAGATCAATAAATATGTATGTACAATCTTCTTTCAGGAACACCGTCTATTTTTGTCTATTTGGATGCCGAGTCGACGCGTGGGCGGAACAACGGCAGGCAACGATCGCGCGCCGACTCTGCCCCTATTTCAAGCGCCAGATCGTTGGCCTTTCTGGCGTTTTGTCCATCATTCTTTCTTGCCTCCTTTCTATCACGACCGCCATGTCGTCTTCCAAGTCAATCCGCGTCGAACCAAATGCTCGAAAGAACGAAGCTGGCACAGGAAAACCAGACCATTGGGCAGATGCTGCTGGGACATCGTTCCAAAACCCTTGGCCTAGCTGGCGGTCTGCATCTGTATGGGAGAGAATCAAGGTATGGTTTGGTCTTGCCAGTGGTCGCAATTATTGAAGCTCAAACATTGTGTTGGACGACGTAGCTTGTTGCCTCTGCATCGACCTGGAAAGCGCCTGATGCGGCCAAAGTTCAGTCCGAGATGCCGATCCAGAAACCAAACTGGGGCCAAGACGCTGGACTTAATGGGTCTGCTACTGAATCTGGGAAGCTAAAGGCAACGTGGCTTGGACATGCTTGCTTCCTGGTAGAGTTTCCTATCCGAAGCGCCGGAGGGCCAGTTGCCGGAGGGGACTTGCAGCAGGAGAAGCAAATTCAGCAGAAGCGAGGACTGAGAGTGCTCTTTGACCCTGTCTTCAGCGACCGTTGCTCACCCAGTCAGCTCGTAGGGCCTAAACGATTTACGCGTGAGTTCCTCGTTCGTTACTGCTCTTTGTGCCGCCAACGTCTGGTACTGATGGCGGCCTACCACAGCACCTCCATGCAAGATGGAAGACATACCGGAGTTCGACGCCGTCGTCATCTCGGTGCGGTCACTTCTATTGCGCTTTTCCTACACTCTTTCGTTGATATTCATTGTACCTTTCTTTAGCACGACCACTATGATCAGTAAGCCTTCACCACCTCTTCCCATTAATATTCGAGTGCTTACTTTTGTCAATTCAGTCTCGATGTCACCACTATCCGGAACCTAGCAAGCAGGCCATCCGCGCCTCACTTTTTTGCGCCTTTGGGTAACGACGGGTTCTTCCGCTCTCTCGGAGTCCCCAAGTCCAGGACCCACGTTATGGATTGGTGGGACTCGAAGCGCCTCGAGATCTCCGACTCCTCTGCTTCTTCAGACAACAAAGCTGCGGTAGACATTACTTGCACACCCGCTCAACACTTCAGTGGACGCACGCCTACATCGACCTATAGCACTCTGTGGGCAAGCTGGGTGGTTCAAGAGGTTGTCGATGATGTAGCGAAGACGACGGCAGTGTCCCAGCCAGCTGACTCGCTGGTGAGCACAAGCAGAGGCATCAAGTCCCCCCTGAAGGTATTCTTTGGTGGTGATACGGGCTATCGATCTGTCATGGACCACCAGAACGAGGACGAAGTCCCTGTTTGCCCTGCCTTCAGAGAGATCGGGGAGAAGTTTGGAGGGTTTGATGTTGCGCTTATTCCTATTGGGTGAGTCCAACGTACGGTCCTTATTACTAGGCGAAGATGCTGACATGTGCCATAAGCGCATATCAACCTCGACAATTCATGTCTCCCATCCACTGTGCGCCTCAGGATAGTGTTCGACTTTTCAAGGACATCAAGGCCAAGAAGGCTCTTGGCATGCACTGGGGGTGAGTTCCTTCTTCATTGCCCCCTCCGCGTGATTGGCAATTGATTGACTGAACCGTTCCTTTTCTTCCAGAACCTGGGTTCTCACCTCAGAAGATATCTTGGAGCCGCCAAAGAGGCTGAGAGAAGAGTGCAGAAAGTTGGACATCCCGGACGATGACTTTACAGTGTGTAATATCGGGCAAACGATGCTCTTTTAGGTATTTCGAAATCGATTCCAATCCATGTGGTCTAGCGAGCAACCATGAAGACCCGCTCTTCCCTGCAACCCAAGTGCATATCATGATAGTGAATGTAGCGACAGTCTGGGTGCGAAACCTGGATTCGCCTTGCGAGCAGAGTCTTACCCTGTGCACGGCTCCCCTGACTCCTTTCAGGCTCCGGAGATGGGTCAAGGCCCATTTCAAGCGTTTAGAATTCGTTAAATCCTATTGGCCACATGGGCTCCGAATAGTTTATTTCTGCATATACGACGGTGTAAGGGAGGTTTTGAGTCGACTTGAATAGATTTGCTAGACTAGGATATGCGTCAACCAGAAACGGTCCGTTGTTTTACATTTGTTACAATAGATTCAGAGATACTGGTATAATTGTTCCTGGGAAATCTAGTAGGAGATTGACGATCTTTGTGTGTCCCTCAGCAGAGGCGTATGACAGCGCAGTCTGCCCGTCTGGTTCAGACACCACATTAACGTCGATTTCAGGAGCATTGAGAAGTTGTTTCACAATGGCAATGTGACCTTCGCGTGCGGCTATCATGAGGGCCGTCCATTCGTTCTTGTACTTTTGCTTGCTGAAATAGTAACGCCCAACTATTGCGCGGTACTCGCCTACCAGAGTAGACACCACATTGACGTCGATCCCAGGAGCACCGAGGAGTTGTTTCACAGCTCCCGTGTGACCCAAGTGCGCGGCATGTATGAGGGCTGTCCAGCCCACCTTGTCCCTCCTGTTGATATCAATGCCAGGGAGTCCAAGGAGAAGTTTCGTGGCGCCACGGTCAGCGTCGAACGGCTCGGAGGACACAGCATGCATGAGGGCTGTCATGCCATGTTGGTCTCCCACATTGACATCGATGTCAGGAGCTTCAACAATGAGTTGCAAGCATTCGAGGTGATGAATGGCATGTTGGACTGCACGTGAACCAGAAATATCGCCAAGGTTCACGTCGATGCCCGGCAGTGAGAGAAGAGCGCTGGTGCAAGAAGGGTGGCCACGATCGGCCGCCAGCATCAATGGCGAATTTCTATAACATTTGGTCTGAGCGTTGGGAGACTGCAATTGTGCTGCCGGATGAATTAGATGTTCGAGGCCATAGAATGCAGCAACGTGAAGGGGTCCACCAAAATCCACCCGTGCGCGGTTCTGCAATGGAAATGCCGTGCAGTTTAATACCAACTCAGCAGCTGCGGCCATGATAGACGCATCGCCATGGGATTGGCGTGTATGGTGGACCCATGTACGATGGGCGTAGGCAAGGAGGGTGTCGTTACGGAGCCGAACCATGAAGTCGCGATCTTTTTCCCAAGGTACACCCAGACTGTACTTCTGGAAACCACAGCCGATGAGGTGGGCGATACAGACATGCGCAAGGATAGCATGAGGGCATGCAAATATCTCTAGGATCCTGGGTAGGATAGCGTCCCGAGTCGTATAATCTGAAATCGAACCCAACTAAGGGCAAGTCAACAGGATGATGCAAGGAAGGAACTCACGAATCAATCGAACGAGCCTTGTCTTATCATCGACAGAAACTATGCCACAACAAAGCGATAGTAGTAAAGTCTCCGGAACCATTCGTTTCGGCTCAAATGCATGTGTCACTGGCGAGGTGGCAAGAGCGCATCGCAAAGTATCGATGGTGATTTCACCATTGGCATGGGTGACCCAAAGAAGCATAAGCTTTGCAAGGTTTGAATGTTTGGGTCCCTGTGAAAGGATCCGCTCCCAAGCCTGCTGATAGACAGAGTCGATATCGGCTGGGAATTGCTGCATAGTCTCCTCTACGTCTTGGATATTGGTGCAGTGGCGAAGTGCCTCTAACTGAAGGCGAGCGTGGAGGAACCTGTACCACACAGTCAGTTTCTTGTTTCAACGTAAAGAGGTGTTTTAACTTACATTCCCCCAGCCTTTATGCGAATTGTCTCCACAACCTGGCTCTTCATTCCAGAATCATCAAGAAGGGTCATCAAATCGGGGCTCTGGCAAAGAAAACTCTGGATGACTAAATCGATATCAGAGGGATCGGCAGTGATATCAAAGACCTGAGCTTGGTCCCAACGTTTTTGAAGAGATGCGAGAGGGCGGGAGGTAATGAAGAGCTTCGCATGCAGGGAAGCAAGAAGCCCAATCAAGATTGGCCTATCCTCGGACCGCAGCTCATCCAGCGCATCCAGGACGATATAGACCACCTTGCCTTTGGTCAACTGGGAAAGTAGCGACATAAGGTCCTGCTGGCTTAACCTAGTCCTCTCGCGTTTGTGTTTGGCGTAGATTTCTTGGACTATCGGAATCGAGTCTGCATGACGTTCCACAATCTGCTTGACGAGGGACTCCAGGATGTCCCTGACAGCCAATGGCTCGCTGTATCGAAGGTACACATAGACAACGTAGGTGGTCCCCCTTGAAGCCTTCTCAATCTGTTCGAGATAACGGATGACGATAGACCTGTGGGATTTGAGCACACATGACAGTGCTTGATTAACATTGACCTAACTTACGCGAGAATCGTCTTCCCAGCGCCCGCTTGCCGACGATCAGCATCGTATGCGCGGGTGGTGAGACGTGATAACTCACGCATGCCGATACCCCAAAGAATATTGCCTTTCTTTATCCAAATCTGAAACATCTGCCCTTCCGTGAACCAGACACAGGTCCCATCTGTGGCCTTTGCATAGGTATCCAACTGCATATGTCGGAAATGAGGTAGAGCGTAAGAGTTGAGAATGTCCAGAACATCGCCAGCTGTGAGCTGAGGTCCATAGTTGTAGTTATGAATTGTGGTGTTGGTACTCCCAGGCCCGGCGACATTGAAGACGCCACCAAAGATCTGGGCACACTGGACGCCAGATATCAATGACGATCCTGAAGCCATCGGTGAGCATTCCGAGGGAGGTGCCGCAACTCGAGCTTGCCATCCCGAATCATCTGGGTGCCGAGAGCCACTACCCTTGGGACTAACATTCATGGTGGCGATGATAGATGCCAGCCAAGCGTCGAGTGTAAGGTTGGAGGTTAAGGAACGATGTAATTCACAACGGCCCGTTTTGATGAATCTGATGCAATTACGTCGTCGGGCGCCTCTTTATCCCTGAGAGATTCGTATTGTAGGTGATGCATTCATGGTGCATTGGCCGGGCAATGTTCTTTCAAAGGACCTCCCCTACCGAATACATGATTATAGAACGACAGCTGCGTGATACCCGAGCAACAGAAGCATTATTGGGAGCAATGTCCAAGGTAAGCTTGCGGGCGAAACTCCGCGACCGCTGGAGGGCTCCGGGATTGGCTCTGGGTCTAGGTCGAATATCGAGGATTCGTTAGTGGCCTGTTTGGCAAGCTCCGCGAAAGCCGCCAGTATCTTTCCCCCAGGAGGGTTGATTGCCCAAACGCCGCCCTTCTGGCATTGTCCTTCCACGTAGCCCCATACACTTTCCATCTAATCAAGGAGTCTTGATGAGCTTTCCAGCATACGGTCAATAGCATCGCGTACTCACATCCTCAACTGTAAAGTTAACCCTTCCCGGACGAACAAAACCATTCGTACTTCTAGAGATTGAACAATACGATCAACGCGTCAGGCATTCCAAAATGCTTTAGATTCGACAAAAGCAAACATACCCGCCCAGGCTACGGGAGCTCCAGCCAAGCGATCCGTCTTCCTTGACGAGAGGGTTACATGGATCCGAAAAGCTCGACTGGGTAACAGTAAGGTTAACGTTGCTTCTGAAGACGAACGAGATTATGTCGTCAGGCCAGGCGAGAACCGGGAGTGTTGCAGCAGAGGTCGCCGGAGACACCACAACCTCAAGCGGTCGTTCTTCCGTCCCGTTATCGCGAAGCGTCCAATTGTCTCGTCTCGCGATATGGGCGTATGCTTCGTATGATCTGTCGTCTGGCTCTTCCGGTGCGTTGATCGAAAACGTTGCACCATTCCCGCAATGCTCTTCTGTGTAGAAGTAGAGCGGCGAACCATCGTAGTCCTGAGGGAGTTCGAAACGTCGGGTTTCGGATCCGTTTGCAGCGACTTGCACCCTGGAAATGAACTGTTCACCGTTTGTATGGGTTCTATATTTCTTGCGGACGTACGTGCCAGTTGCGAACCCATTTGTGAGAGGCCGACATGGAGGATCGAATGCAGACTGCGATATGGTCTGGCTCCATGAACGAGGAGAGGCGAATGGTCCATTGTCTACGTTGTCTCTGTGGCAAAGGATTCAACGGCAAGTTCAGTGCTTGAGATTGAAAGGCGACTTACAAGAGGAAATTGATGGTGTCGCCTGCTTGCATCTGAGCAGAGGAAGGGGAGAAGATTGTGATGTCACCAAGACGGGGAACGGCTTGGAAGACTGGCGCCACACGAATGTCGACGGTTGCGGCTTCCACAACCTTGAGGAGAGCTGAAGGCCCCAATGCCAACGCTGTAGGATATTTCATTTGAACTACAGGTGGGGCTGAGAAGGGGGGGAGCGAGTGCACGAGGGTCGCAACTTGAAATGTCCTATATAAGCGTCAACGTTTCAACACCCAAGGAGTTGCGCCATGCCCGAGCGCTCCCTTCCTTTCCAGTGCCGAGAAACACCTGTTCCAAGGATATACCTCTAGGAGCCTCAAGGTTGAAAAGGGCAAGAGCGAGCCTTGAGATCATTGCTTGAGCAAGATACTCCACTTCAGCCAGCTTAGCCTTGCCAAGCTGCATTGGCGCCGGCTTTTACAAAGCATTCAAGGGTAACTCAAGAGGAGCACCATTGTCTCTCCGCGACTAGCGGAAACGCAACTATGCATTGCACAGCTCGACTTGAGGCTCGCCTCCTATTTGGGATTTATCTAAGGCTTCCTGTGCTCGACGTCCTGGCAACATGATGTGGAGGTTAAAAGTTGGTTACAGCAGTGGCGATTAGGTAGTTGAAGCTGTGAAAGTACTCAACATTCAACGGGAAGGGAACTGCGCTACACCTTTGCTCTGTCTTCACGGCCATCGACAAGGATCTGACTTGGAACCATAACGAGATGGGGCGTACTTTGTTGAAGCAAGCAAATTAAGATTATCGTACTAGGAACAGATCAGCTTCGTCAAGCAGATATTTTAGTCAACCTGGTCAAGGACACCAGACCCGGTGATCTCGACCTTTTTGGAGGGCCGTCCACTACCAGAACCAACGCTCTCAATTTCTTTGACGAGATTCATACCATCGACGACTTCACCAAAGACAACGTGGGCGCCATCGAGCTAGAGAAGTGTGCATGACTGGTCAGAACGAAGCGCGAGTTGCATGGCATGACGGGTGAACGTACCCAGGAAGTCACGACGGTCGTGATAAAGAATTGACTTCCATTGGTGTTCTTTCCAGCGTTGGCCATCGAGAGGAGACCAGGTTTGCTGTGCTTGATGTTGAAGTTCTCATCTACGATGAGTGTGATAATGAGTGTCTTCGAGCGAAGGTGGAATAGACGGAGTGCACATACCAGCGAACTTCTCGCCGTAGATAGACTTGCCACCAGTTCCATTGCCACGGGTGAAGTCACCACCCTGGAGCATGAAGTTGGGGATGATGCGGTGGAAGTGGCTGCCTGAGTATCCGAATCCGTGCTCTCCAGTACAGAGCTCACGGAAATTCTTCGCGGTCTTAGGGACTACGTCGTCGTACAGCTTGAAGACGATACGACCCTTGGGCTCGGCGTTGATCGAGATGTCGAACTGTTAGCCAGAAGGTGAGTTAGTTGGTCGACTCGTGCATGTGGCTCAAAGACTCACGTAGACATTCGCTCTGCTCAAGTCACGTTTCGCAGGAGCAGTAGTAGTTTCATTCGAGGTTTTGGTATTCGTTTCGGTAGAAGATCCCCGACCAAATGGGAGCCAGCCGAACCAGTCCCGTTGGAAGGTGTCCAGGTCATCGGTTGATGACACGGCAGTGACAGATTGCAAATTGGCCAGAGCAGAAGAGGAAAAAGAAGCAGCAGGAGGGGCGTCAGCATACACAGTTCTCGAGGTCCCGTTGCTCAGCCAGCTGTAGGCCAGGACACCAGTGCCAGCTGTGCCTACGACCGCCAGCGTCGCGAAAACCGGGGAAGAATGAGAGGATCCGTACGCGTTTTTGCCAGTCGAGTAGTAGCGCTGGGTCCAGAGTCCATTGCGAGCAGTTTGCTGAGCAACTCGGCGGAAGATGAAGGTCGACATTGTGGCTGGTGATGGTAGAGAAGAAGCAAAAGGTTGTGCGAACAGAGGATGAGTGACAGCGAAACGCGTCCTGGGAGCAATAAATTTGGATGACGTCCATCAAGCCGACATCACTGATTGCCGAACGGTTTTCCCAGAATAAGCGCCCAACTGTCTGTAGCAGAGCCTCTTCTTGGATTTTCATAACGGCAGAATGACCTTTGCCCTCTGACGCTGCTGAACATGAGTTCCATTAAGATACAATTACATGTTGCGAGATTAGATGACATTGGCCGACGGAGACCAAGCGTCTATCTAGGTGCGCCGAACACAGATTCCGAGCAAGCCAATAAAAGCTCCACAATTTCTGTGTGCCCCTGCTCGGCAGCCCAAGTCAGCGCCGTTAAGCCTTTCCAATTGTCGACCGCATTAACGTCTACTCCAGGGACCTCCAGGAGAAGCTTAACGACGGCTACGTTTCCCTTGCGAGACGCCCAAGCGAGTGCACTTCCGCCTTGACATCGTACATTGACGTCAATACCAGGGGTATCAAGTAGAAGCCTGACGGCATCTATGTTACCCCTATGAGAGGCGACAACCAGGGCAGTTACGCCTCCCTCCTTTTTCGCCGCAATGGATAACAAGTCGGTGAGGAGTTGTGCCTCTACTGGTTCTCCTCTGGCTGGTGGACTCAATACAGGGATTGGCTTAGGGTGACCAATTGCATTGACATCGATTCCAGGGGCTTTGAGGAGGAGTTTTACACTTTCCCACATTCCCTCGACTGCGGCACTGACCAAGGGAGTGGTATTATCTAACCCGTCGAGAAGGTTTGCATCGAACCCCGGTAGTGACAGAAGCGCATGGGCGCAAGCATAGTTCTTTCTTCCCCATGCCAAAGTCCACGTTGATCGTCTTGTTACAGGTGTGAGGCTGTTGGGAGGTTGAAGGGAAGCTGCGAGCTGGATTAAATGCTCGAAACCGTAGAATGCGGCAACGTCGAGAGGGCCAAGAAGGTCGAAATAGGAGGGGTTAAGAAGGGCCGGATATTTGGTACACTTGAGTACGAATTGCGCCAATGCTGGTGCAACAAGCTCGTGTTGCATGCATTGGCTGACATGGTAGAACCACGAGCGGTACGCGTGCCCAAGGAGGGGATCCTCCGTAAGGGCATCGTCAAATTCTTCGAAATTGGCGATGGCGGTATCCTGCATACCGCATCGGGTGAGATGAGAGATACATACGAGTGCAAGACGGACGTGGGGATTGGGGAAGGCCTTCTTTACTAAGGGCAGAATGGCGTCTTTCATGGTGTAGTCTGCAATCAAGACATTGTGAGCAGACACTTTCCTTTTTCTAATAGTAATTCCACTCACGGACTAGTCGCACTATTCGAGTCTTTTCATCGATCGACACGAGGCCGCAGCATACCGAAACGAGCAAAGCCTGAGGTACAAGTCGTTTCGATTCGTAATCGTGTGTGTCTGGATTGGTGGCAATCGCGCGACGCAATGCTTCAATATCCATCTCGCTACGGGCATGCAAAACCCATAGGAAGACAAGTTGGGCTAGGTTGGCATGCTTGGGGGCCTGAGCGAGGATCCGTTCCCAAGTCCTCATGTAAATTTCTTCAATGTCCATTGGGAACTCTTCCAACGTCTCCTCGACGTCCTGGATACTTATGCAGTGACGGAGAGCCTCTAGTTGGAGTTTGGCGTGAAGGAACCTAGGAATCACGTCAGAATAGAGTGTAGCAAAAGTAGCACTGGGCCTTACATCCCGCTAGACTTGCGAAGAATGACCCCAATGATACGCTCCTCGAAGTCTGAACCCTCCAACAACGCCATCAGTTCGGGGCTGTGGCGAAGGAAATCCTGTATGTGCAACTCGATATCCGACGCACGTGCGGCAATGTCAAATACCTGGGCTTGCGTGAATTGTCGCTGAAGGATTTCCAGGGGGCGAGAGGTGATGAAGAGCTTTGCTTCCAAAGAAACAAGCAGTCTAAGCAAAACTGGCCTGTCTTCAGCCCGCAGTTCGTCTAGTGCGTCCAGGACGAAGATCAACGTCTTCCCATTGGCCGAGCACTGACACAGAACTCCTACAAGATCCTTCTCAGTTGGCCTGGTCCGCTCCCGCTTGTGCAAGGCGTAAATAGATTCGACGGTGGAAGCTACGTCTGGGTGTCGCTCGATGATCTGCTTGACGAACGACTCCAAGATGTCCCGGATGGCTAGTGGTTCGCTGTACCGAAGGTAGACATAAGCGACGCAGATAGCGCCGTCGGATGTCTTTTCTAGCTGTTCAAGATATCGAATTACGATGGATCTAGTCAAGACTCGTGAGTATGTAAGAGAGTTCGAGATGCGTGGACTAACGCAAGGATAGTCTTCCCGGCTCCCGCTAAAGCACGTCAGGAACATGTACCGAACCCACGAGTTTTAAGACTTACGGATTCCGATACCCCACAGAATCTTGCCCTCCTTAATCCAAAAGATGAACATCTCCTCAGTTGTGAACCAAAGACAAGTCCCTTCCGTGGCTTTGGCGATGGTGTCCTGTTGGATATCTCGAAAGTTGGGCAATGGCAGCGAGTTCAGGATCTCCAGGACGTCAATGGAGACGACATGATGCCCATAGTTGTAGTTGTTAATAGTTGCATTGATACTATCCCGTCCAACCATGTTGAAAGCACCGCCATGAATCTGAGCAGTGTGGACACCTGAAATGAGCGCCGACCCTGAGGCTGTCGGGGAGCATTCTGTTGGTGATAGGCCTAGGTCGTCCAGCCATCTTGCTCTCCTCGACGTCGTCCCTGGAGAACTAGCCCTACCTCCCTTGTATTCATAATTTCTCTGCATGGCAAGATAATGAAGGTGGAGGAGAGTCAAGAAGCAACCTCGATTCCACTCTTCAGCTGCGCATCATGATGGATTTGATGGTTGTGTTGGGGCAGCGATAAGCGCCCATCGCAAGCCCACCGGTACCACCAGGTTTCAGAGAACACGCCAGAAAGCAGGGTGAGGTGCGTTCAAGGATGTCTAAAATGCATGAATCTTTCCAGGTCGTAGGTCCTTTTCGGCGGTTACTCTGCCCATTCGGGCACTAATCCGGTTTGGCTCCTAGGTTTGGTGTAAGTTTATGGTTAAATTCCTGGTTCAACATGTACACTATATTACTCATATGAAATGGAACGTAAATACTGCGCCATATAAGATATCATGATCCAATCCGAGGCAATTTAGTATGTCCCTCAACCGTGTCTAGGTCCCTGTGCATCTGCATGGCGGACGTGAATTCCAGGATATGCGAGCAGAAGCTCCACAATCTCTGTGTACCCCCGCTCTGTTGCCCAAGTCAGCGCCGTCAAGCCTCTCCAATTGTCGACCGCATTAACGTCTATTCCAGGGAAATCCAGGAGAAGCTTGACGATGGCTGCCTCTCCACGGCGAGTGGCCCAAACCAGCGCAGTTCCACCTTTGCATGGCACGTTGACGTCCATGCCAGGTGCACTGAGAAGGGCCTTGACAATGTCCACGTACCCATCGCGTGCGGCCGCTACTAGTGGAGTGACACTTTTGTCTTCAATCCCGTCGGAAATGGAAGTCATATCATCCCAGATGTATCTCAATTCGCCGTTCCCCCTGATCGGTGGTGCCCTGGGTGAGATCACTCCACCCATGCTTCGTCCATTGACATCAATGCCAGGGGAAGCGAGGAGGAGATTCACGCCTTCCAGGCATCCTCTAGTGCAAACATTCACCAGAGGAGTAATACGGCTGTCCCCGTCGGGGACGTTTACGTCGATGTTCGGGAGTGAGAGAAGAGCTTTCGCACAGTCATAGTTATCCTGGAGCCATGCTAAACCCCACGGGGAAGCGCTATCTTCAGGATTAGGAGATTGCAGGGTTGCGGCCGACTGGATCAGATACTCCAGACCAAAGTATGCGGCAACTTGGAGAGGTCCGAAATGGCCAAAAAAGGCCGAACCATAGGAGACAGGGTATCTCGTACACTTGAGTACGAATTGCCTCAAAGCCGTTGCGGCAGGCTCGTGTTCTTTGCACAAGTTCGCGTGGTAGATCCATGAGTTGTACGCGTACCTGAGGAGAGGATCCTGCGCGTACGCAGGGGAAAAGGCCCCTTGGATGTAACCAACCATAGGGGCATCTTGGATACCGCATAGAGTGAGATGAGATAGACAGACAAGTGCAGGAATAGCATGGGGGTATATGAATATCTTCAGTACTTGTGGAAGAATGGCGTCCCTGGTGGTGTAGTCTATGTACAAGAGAGAAAGCATGAGTGGTTCCGTTCTATGGTCCGAGAGCCGATTCCACTCACGGATTAGACGAACAAGTCGAGTCTTCTCATCAACTGATACAAGGCCACAGCATACCGAGACCAGCAAAGCTTCAGGAGCCAGCCGTTTCGATTCGTAGACGTAAGTGTCTGGATGGATCGCAACTGCGCGGCGCAGGGTGTCCATGTCCATCTCGCTATGGGCATGCAAAACCCATAGCAACACAAGTTTGGCCAAATTGGCATGCTTCGGGGCCTGAGCGAGGATCCGTTCCCAGGTTTTGATGTATATAGCCTCGATATCCGTTGGGAACTCCTCCAGCGTCTCCTCAACATCCTGGATGCTGATGCAGTGCCGAAGGGCCTCTAGCTGTAGTTTGGCGTGGAGAAACCTATGAGATGCGTCAGGACAGAGAAGGAGGGAGACAGGGAATGGCCTTACATCCCGCCGGATTTACGATGAACCGCTTCAGCGATACGTTCCTCGAAGTCCGAGTCCTCCAGCAACGCCACCAGATCCGGACTACGCCGAAGAAACTCCTTGATATGCAAGTCGATGTCGGACGGACGAGCGGTAATGTCGAATACCTGGGCTTGCGGATACCGCCGCTGAAGGGTTTCCAGAGGACGAGAGGTAATGAAGAGCTTGGCGCTCAGGGAGGTGAGCAGGCCAAGTAAAACAGGCCTGTCTTCAGCCCGTAGTTCGTCCAGTGCATCCAGGACGAAGATCAGCGTCTTCCCAAGTGCCGCAAACCGGGACAGCAATCCAACAAGGTCCTGTTGGGTCGGTCTGGTTCGCTCCCGCTTGTGCAGGGCGTAGAGGGTTTCGACGAGGGATACCATGTCTGGGTGGCGCTCGACGATCTGCTTGATAAATGATTCAAGGATTGTCCCGGATGGCTAATGGCTCGCTATACCGGAGGTAGACATAAGCGACGCAGATAGTGCCTTCTGACGTCCTTTCGACCTGCCCAAGATATCGTATGACAATGGATCTAAAGACTCTTTAGCATGCAAGCGAGCTCTGGACGACTGGACTCACGCAAGGATGGTTTTCCCGGCTCCCGCTAACACACATCGGTACAAATATTTCTGCTCGACGTTCTGAAGACTTACGGATTCCAATACCCCACAGAATTTTCCCCCCCTTTATCCAAAAGATGAACATTTCCCCTGTTGTGAACCAGAGACAGGTCCCTTCCGTGGCTTTGGCGATGGTGTCCTGCTGAATATCTCGAAAGTTGGGGAGAGGCAGCGAGTTCAGGATCTCCAGGACATCGATGGAGTCAATCTGTTGCCCATAGTTGTAGTTGTTGAGGGTAACGTTATCCCGCCCAGCTATGCTGATAGCACCACCATGAATCTGGGCAGTGTGGACGCCTGAAATGAGCGCCGACCCTGAGGCTGTTGGGGAGCATTCTGATGGCGGTAGAGCTAGGTCGTCCTCCCATCTTCCCCTCTTCGTTGTCTTTCCTGAAAAGTCGGAGCCGCTTACTTTGCGTTTAGGATGCCCTTGCATGGCAAGACCGTGGACATGGAGGAGAGAGCCAAGAAGCAAGACCGAAACACCGCATTCTTCCCCATCAGTGATGTATTGATGGTCCTGTGAAGCGATAAGCGCCCAGTTTATCGCTGGCAACACTGGAGGAAATGCTAAAAGCAGAGGACTTGAATTCAAGCTAACCCGAGAGGCACTGGGTTCTCAAAATCCATGAGATCTTCTTCAAGAGGAACCTCGCTCGCGAATTCATGAACTCGTACAGAAGGTACTCTGCGAACCCTTTGAATGATGCAAAGTGAGATTGGCATATGTGAGCTATGGAATAGTATACAAGGATGATGATAGTGTTGGTCATATACTCGTGAATCTATATCTATACAAAACTAATTCTAATAAGGATGAACCGAGCCAGCTCGTTGCTGTCGAAGGCTACCCCTCCTCGGCCTAACAGCGCCCACAGGCTCCTCAGGTTCCTCAAGAGCCTTTGCCTTTCCTTTACCCTTGTTGCTCGCCGCAACTACCGCCTTCTTAGTCCTGCAAGGAAACAAAACCTTGCTCTCCTTCGGATGCGAGCTCTTGCAGTGCCGATAGATCGACTCCGTGTCCGTCCCCGCCCTCTCATTAAACGCCTTTGCACACACCGGGCAAGTCGTCTTCGCCCACTCTTCATGAAAGATATGGTCTCCCCTTGTGATATGCTTCCCTATTCCAGTCTTCTCCACGCCACAGTCAGCCTTCTGGCACCTTTCTTCAGAGCCGTTTCCCGGCCACAAGCATTCCCATTTGCCCTCGGCGTTGAAGCGTCGAATGTGGTCAGGATCGGTGGTGATGTGCGCGTTGATGATAGAGTTGGCGCTTGTTCCTTTCTCGTCGTGGAGGAGGATGGTTTTACCGCACTCGCGAGGCTTGTTTGTGAGGGGATCGAGGACGCTCCAGCGGCAGGTAATGGAGGTAATGGGTTGCGCGTTGTATCGGCTAGAGATACCCTCAATGGAGGCATCCTCGGCCTTGGAGACCTTCTTGGGAGCCTTGCGCTTGATTGCGGGGAGAGTGATGGTGAGCTTGGGCTGAATGATAGGCTCGACGACGCTGATGTTAGGAAGGGCGTCGAATACCGCAACAGTGGTCGAGCAGATTGGGTCGTCGTCAACGTCCATAGCATCGTCGACAGAAGCAGGTGGCATGTTGTGACTAGTAGAGGTCGTCGTATTCTCCTCCACGGTCTTGCGTGGCCCGTCATATCCGAGAATACGAGAGAACTGAGCGTGATAGTACGCGTGGTTACCCGGAGCGCAGGTGCCAGAGCCGTGGATGTCGCCCGAGGAACCAGATGAAAAGCTACAAGGAGACGACACAGTGGAATTCAAGCGCTTAGCATCTTCGGGTGTCAAATATTCCACCTCAGATACTTGAGTGCAGCAATCGTACCCCTTCTGTCGGACCGGCATCCAGGCCGCGTCGTTGATGAAAGTTCGACCATCCCGCTGGTAAAGGGCATATGGATACCTCGTGTCTGCCCGAGTGAGACAGGTACCAGAAGAAGCTTGTGATGAAGCAGGATCCATAAAGGTAGTAGAGGATGACAAGGAGGCGAGGGGACGGAGACCAATACACAGCGAGGGAGTAACTAGCCACGACTACTTATAACTAGCAGTGTGGTCAGTACGACTTAATTTGTACAAAGAGACCACAGCTACAGGTCTCCGCTTTGCTCTAGTAACCATACACTTTGTCCGTTCAGTTTTGTGGTCGATCACTACTGTCGGTAATCTGAGATGGCGATCTCAGGTAGCCTTCAAATGCCACCGCAAATTAATTTGCTTCATTTATGGAAGCTTTTGACCGCGAGGGGCATCCCTGATAGAAGCGTCAGGACAATGTCTGAATCACCAACTGCGGTGGCTCTTCTTTTTGGAGTTTCTTGGAGTTGGGTAGCTCAACGGGTGGGTCTGAACCGCTGGAAATTCTTCGCCAAATACACTGTTCTACCCTTGGGCGAGCTTGCCCATGTCCATGTGTCTCAAAGGGTTGCTACAGCTCGTGGTTGCGTCAGAGCAGGGACGCTTACAACGACCTTTCCCGAAGAGGAAAGATGTCACGTAGTCAGAGATCTTGGAACAGCAGAGTTTTAAGACACTCGCAATAGAGAATTAAATCCTCCATTTTCAAGGACAAAAGGGCGAGATTAGAATACGTCACAGAAAGGTCGGCCTCGAAGTCGGTGTTTATTTCAGCTCAGGGCCAATATTGTAGGTGTTTTCGGTATTCAAGGTCCCCGAGAGCTTTGGACTTCATTTCTAGCGCTTCTTCCATCTTTCAAGATCGTTAGCCTCTTTTCCAACGCCTGGCACCAGGCATAGGATGGGCGCTTAACCCGATCGCTGGCCCCTATTGCGCGCACACGTGACAAACACGGTCGCGTTTCTACGCGCACCAAATCCGCAAAGTGCCGGATCAGCAATATCATCACCAGCAAGCGCCTTTGAGCTTAAATCTTCCACTACCATCGCTTCCTCGTCCTCAGTCCACAATGTCCTCACCGCTCACATCCATCCACGCCTCGGACGATGATCAAATCGCGTTGATAAATCTTAATCTCGAAATGAAGGCCTGCAAAGGGTGCCGCAAGCGGAACATCCGGGCAGGGAGCAAATACGTCAATTGCCTGTCCTGTCGTTCGAAAAAGAACGAGCAGAAGCGCAAAAGAAATGCAGAAATTCTAAAGATTCATCGCCGTCTACAGGAGCTCGACGCTAACACGTTGATGCACGTAGAGTCAGACGATGACGACGCGCCTCTGCCATCGACGAGCGCTGTCATCTCTCGCCCAACTATGCAGAGCAAGGTCAAAGCGGAGAGGAAGGAGAGGGTGGAGAAGGTCTCGCCGATGGTGTCAACGGCGTTGAAGGATCTGGAAGGCGAGAGGAAGCGAGTGGCACTGAGAATGATGAAAGAGCATCTGAAAGCCGCTGCTGCACGCCAGGAGGTGGCATGGAAGGATCAAGACCAGGTAAGTCCTATGTATTATCGCTTCGCAAGTTGAAGCTGAACACAGGAGTACTCAGGCGATTGGTGGCACAGAATATCAGAACGCCACAGAACTCTACAGCGCTGTCAAGGCAGCAGTCCTGCATGGCTCAGAATCCTCGAAACGCGTTCGCTTTCAGGGATATCATTCTCTCGTTCGCAAGGAAGGCATAAACCACCCTGAGCGTGCTGAATATGTCACCAAAGATGTTCGAAAGATTGGTGGAGCTCTATTCGAGTACGTACTCTTCTCCTCTCAATCCACGTGCATGCTTGCTCATCACGCCTTCGTTGCAGACACCAGAAACCTATCAGCACCAACTCGTCGTCCAACAAGACGGCGTTGACCTATCGTTGCACATGCAAGGGCTACAAAACCATCGCGCCTCCTACACTGACGGCAGTCATCAAGCCCGAGCCCAAGAAATCCTCGGCGAGCTTGCTCAACTGGGCTCGGTCGCACAAGAAACAGATGGCGGCAGCAACATCAGCAGTGGAAGGCGAGACGAAGGTTCGGATCGAGTGTCATGGGACTGTTGTCGTCACGGTCGAGGATGATGACAGCCACCCCCACGATCTCCCTGGTCAGCGTATCCACGTGGCCATTCACCATCCCAAGAATAAGTCTGCCGTCTAAAGCATCTCTCGATGCGCAGGATTCCCCTCTTCGCATCCGTTTGTTCCCATGCTGCATACCAGTTCCCTGTCCCTCTATCATCATTCACATCCGATCGCTTATTCCTGACACAGAAGGCTAACTTATCCTCTTCGTATTCTTTCCTAGACTCTACTACCCCTCGTCTTTCGGTCCCTTTGGTCTGTTGTACATTCATTCACTCATATACCACGTTACCTCCTTCTATAATCACCCTTCTCACTGCACATAATGTTACCTTTGACTTGAGCAAACTAAATGTATACTAGTAGTCTGCATATAGTAGCCCCGAAGAATCTGTTGAGACTATCTGCCGGAGTAGTTGAGGACCACTCAACCCAGTCTCCTCAGCGCACTCTCTGGGTAATCAGTCGTTAAGCTCAACACGACAAGTCTTATCCCCGACCTCGAATACCTCTAAGAAAGGGAGAGGGGGAGGAACTTGGAAGGGAGTGGGCCAGGACGACGTTTCGAGGAGACGCCCATGTGCCCATTTATCGACTCTGTTAATGCCCAAAAGTGGACTCGAGGAAGATTTAATTCCTTGAAGGGGCAAGGCATCAGCTCAGGTCACGATGGAACATGTACATCCAAACTAAAGCCGCTTCTGGCACTCGACGATTCAGATCCCCATTCAAGTTGCCTTGGGAATATGTGCCTACACGTTCTGAGAATGATCCCAGGGATGTTTGATTTATTTAATTGAGGTGCACCGCCACGCCTGTGTTCTTAAAATCTCACCCTCCGCTTCCTGGTATGTTCCCTCATCACGGCGCGATCATGGGCGCTTATCCCTGCCCAGTGCGAATCAGACCATCGATATCAATCGATCGTTGATGGCGGAGAACTGTCCAGCCCGAGGCTTCTTGACTCTCCCTTCCACGTCCTATCGCCATGCAAGGCAATCCTAAACGCAAGGGGAGCGGTTCTGACATTCCTGGAACATCATCGAAGAAAGGAAGATGGGAGGACGACCTAGGTTTACCTCCAGCAGAATGTTCTCCAACGGCCTCAGGATCGGCGCTCATCTCAGGCGTCCACACTGCCCAGATCCATGGTGGTGCATTCAGCATGGTTGGGCGGGATAGCATCACTGTCAATAACAACTATGGGCATCATGTTATCTCTGTTGACATCTTGGAGATCCTGAACTCGCTGCCTCTTCCCAACTTTCGAGATATTCAGCAGGACACAATCGCCAAAGCCACGGAAGGGACATGTTTGTGGTTCACGACAGGTGACATGTTCATCTTTTGGATCAAAGAGGGTAAGATTCTGTGGGGAATAGGAATCCGTAAGTCTTCGGAACGTTGGGCAGGCAGAATTGAATTGATGTGTGCTTATGTAGCAGGAGCCGGGAAGACTATCCTTGCGTTAGTCCAGTCGTCCCGAACTCGCTTGCGTGCTAACGAGTCTCTAGATCCATCGTTATACGATATCTGGAACAGCTGGAAAGGAAATCCAATGGCACCATCTGCGTCGCTTATGTCTACCTCCGGTATAGCGAGCCGTTAGCCATTCGGGACATTCTGGAGTCGTTCATCAAGCAGATCGTCGAGCGACACCCAGATGTGGGCTCACTCGTCGAAGCCCTCTACACCTTGCATAAACGGGAGCGGACCAGGCCGACAGAAAAGGATCTCATGGGATTGCTGTCCCAGTTCGTGACCAATGGGAAGACGTTGATCTTCCTCCTGGATGCACTGGATGAACTGCGGGCTGAGGACAGACCCATCTTACTCGGCCTGCTCACGTCCTTGAGCGCGAAGCTCTTCATTACCTCTCGTCCTCTGGAAACTCTTCAGCGCCGGTATCCGCAAGCCCAGGTATTCGACATTGTTGCTCGCCCGTCCGACATCGATTTGCACATCAGGGAGTTCCTTCGGCATAGCCCAGATCTGGTAGATTTACTGGAGGGCTCGGATTTTGAGGAGCGTATCATTGAGGCCGTTCACCGGAAATCTGGAGGAATGTAAGCAATGCCCTGTTCTGACTTCAACCTCCTTTGTTCTAACACGCTTCCAGTTCCTTCACGCCAAACTCCAGCTGGAGACTCTTCGCCACTGCATAAGCATCCAGGATGTCGAGGAGACACTGGAGGAATTCCCAACTGATATCGAAGACATTTACGTGAAGACTTGGGAGCGGATTCTTGCTCAGGCACCGAAGCATGCTAATTTGGCAAAACTTGTGTTCCTTTGGATCTTACATGCACACGGCGAGATGAAGATCGAAACTTTGCGGCGCGTGGTCGCTACCCATCCAGACACCCACGTCTACGATTCGAAACGGCTGGTACCTGAGGCTATGCTGGTCTCGGTGTGCTGTGGCCTTGTGGTGGTCGATGAGAAGACTCGACTGGTTCGTCTCATTCGTAAGTGGTATCATAAATTTGACCAAGAGATTTGTGTACTCGTTGTTCTTTCTGCTCAGATTACACCACACGGGACGCCATTCTTCCCCGAGTCTTGGAACTATACCCCTACCCTCACACCATTCCTACGTTGACGTGCCTGGCTCACCTTGCCCGTTGTGGGTTTCAAGATGCATCCAAATGGAGCCCCGATGATTTGAAGGCGGCATTCAGGGATCCATTGCTTGCGTACGCCTATCCGTCGTGGTTTCTCCATGCCGACGCGTGCAAGCAACATGAACTCGTCACCACGGCAATTATGCAGGTTGTCCTCAAGTGTGCAGGATTCCCACTCGGGATTGACGATCAGCGCGACTTTCTTGGTCCCCTTCATCTCTCTGCAATCTTTGGTTTCGAGCATCTCATCCAACAAGCAGCGACCCTGCAATCTCCTAATATCCTTACACCCATAAAAATAAGGTCAACGTGGAATTTGGCATGGACTCAATGCAACTATGCTTGCGCTCATGCTCTACTCTCACTACCTGGGTTTGATGTCAATCTCGAAGACAGACAGCGTCATACCACGCCCCTCCTAGACGCAGTCAGTCGAGGGATGTGGGAAAGCGTACAGCTCCTGCTCAACGCCCCTGGCATTAATGTCAATGCAATCAGTCGGCCCAGCCAAACCACAATACTGAACCCGTCGACCAGAGGGGAAGGGATTCTGATGCGACTCCTCACCGACTTACAAACCATCGGGGCCGAGATGAAAGAGTGTGGCGTAACTGCCCTGGTCATTGCTTCCCGTAATGCGGACATAACCACTCTCAGACTTCTCCTTGACGCCCCTGGGATCGACGTCAATGTGCCATGCCAAGGTGGGACTGCACTCATCTGGGCGGCTCGCAATGGAGACACATCGATCGTCAAGCTTCTCCTGGAGGTCCCTGGGGTTGATGTTAACGCGTCTGACGATTGGAAGGGGTTAACGGCGCTGACTTGGGCTACTGAGAGGGGACACGCAGGGGTTGTAGAGCTTCTGCTTGCGTTTCCTGGAATTTACGTCCGTCCGAGTCGGTAGAAAACAACACACACAGATTACGGTACTAAATTACTTCAATCAACAGGTTCTAACTTCTGTGCTTGTCATTGATGCTATAACGGGAACTATGCCGTAGGGAGTTCCAGACCGTCTTAAGACCCGGACCATGTCCAGCTTGAGATGATACGAGTCTTAACTTTTGGCAGCAACTCAATAAGAATTGGGCCTATCTCTCTTCGCTACGCATTGAGCCCATCTCAATTGTGCTTGTTTGAGTCGCAATTTGATATTTTTATTCGAATTCAACGAATTGTATTATGAAAAACAAAGGATATATAAGCATACACAAGGTATCTATTTACAAATCTAAATAAGACGGAAGTTCTACTAGCTCGCCCTTGACTCATGCAGGAGAGGGGAGCCAAGAGAGAGTTAGTAGATTAGCCAAAGACAAGCCTTATGTACGGAGGGGCAGGGCACGGACCAGTTGCATATGTTTGCGCCAACCCGGGGTCACAAGGCATATATACGTGGTCTCCTTCAACCGTTATTCTCTCTGATTCGCCCCCTTTACTTCACAGAAGTTCTCGGCGTCTTAAAGACTTTTAGCAGTCTTTAAGACGCCGAGGTGCCTTGAGATGAGGGTGGCGAAAGGCTTGTAGGAAATAATTTTATGACGTCTTAATTCGAAATGAGTTCGTCTTAATAAAATGGATATCATCTCAATGTTTAAATTGTAAGCGCTCAATTGAGATACTTAAGCGCCCAATTAAGACGTCGAACTAAATATTCAAACTCCGCTCGCCCGCGGGAGTTAAGACTCATATCATCTCAAGCTGGACATGGTACGCGTCTTAAGACGTTCTGGAACTTGATTTATAACTATGATTGTGGATCGTCATCTCAAGTTCAGGTACGAAGTGTATGTATCGTTGGATGTTGGCTCCGATTCGCAGTCGTGTATTAACAAGCAGCACTTCGGTGGCATGAACCTGCAGAATGCCTAGAGGTTTGAAGAGTAGCTTCATAAAAATTAAAAGCACTAGTATCGAGTATAGAACCTTCGGGCCTGCAAACTCCTATCGATCTCACCTTGGCAGCCCGAAATCGGAAACCGCTGACAACGACGCGTTTGGCTCTTGTTCTGCAGCCACCATCATCTAGCCTCTCCTCTGACCTCTATCGCTAATTGAAAACTCAAAATCAATTTGCTTTGATTCACATTATGACTTCGCAGCCTGGTCGTCGTTCAATGGGGTGTGTGTGTGTGTGTCATTTCTAAGGTCAACAAATGTCCGATTCCCGAACGTCAACCCCTCTGCCAGCATAGCGGAGTAAACCCATCGAAAACTCGTGCTGACAAAGAACTACGGGGTACGCCGCTTCGACCGCCTCATCCCCCGCCTTCCCCAAAGAAAGACGACCGAGGCATCTAGGCTTTGCCCTTCCGCGCCGAAGGTTTAGTCTATCTACTTTAACTCAATCACAGGCTCTATCATACGAGCACTTAGGAACATATTTATATTTTCAGGTAGCTTATCCATTTCAGCTAACGATTCGGAATCCCGTCACTAAATCTCGCGTTCCTGAACATCATCATTGTCACTTTGAAGAACCATTACATTGCTCGTCACAGGGAGGAGGCGGGCTGCATTCCTTGCCTAGCCAAGTGTGAGCCTCCCTTGGCTCCCTCATGCATGACTGGGGGTCCTTGAAGATGTCGAGGGTGAGACACAGATGAACACTCGAAAACGTTCAGCCGGGAATAGGGGCTATGTGATCCGTTGGCGAATGTGTAATCCCGACGAGTTAGGGGCTACTGAAATTTGCACCAAACAGCAGGACAAGGGGGAGAAAGGATAGGAAACCCAGGCCTGGCAGGGGTAGGGGCACAACCCATGGCAGGGCCATTACAAAATGCTGGACCGTGGAAGAACACAGTAGGAAAGACCAGCCGCAAAGGCAACGAGGTGTGTCCCAAGCATAACATCGGGCAGCGGCTGGAAGAAAAGGTGAAGAGCGGTGGGGATGCCATGCAACCGTACTGTGTACAGAATATCTGTCCATAACAGCCGAGGAAGCTGGGCCAGAGCTGAGCGGTAGACACCATCTCCTACGTGCTATGGCACTTTGTGAGAGGCTCTCCCCCCTGTCTCATGCTCCGGCGGGCAGAAAAACGAGGACGATTGGTACTAAGGCACCAGGAGAAGGGCTACAACGGCAGACCCTTTATCGACATAAGCGTCCCAGCGACAGGCAACGGCACTGTCGTGGAAGCTTGACTAGGAACAAATACATTGTGCAAGCTCACCAGCGGCATGCGGCGACCGAAACTCGTCATCCAGCTCGTCGCCATTGCATCCAGCCCCAATTCTTTAGTTCCGGACGCTTGAGGTTGTGGTGAGGTGTAAAAGTAGGCGCAGGCAGGAAAGTTGAAGAGTGATCCCTGCGCTGTTGCTTGCATCGCCGCGCGGTTCCTGGAACCGGAAGCCTGCACGCAGAAGCTCGTTGGCAATTGGCCTCAATCCAGCGCTAACTTGAGTGTATCAAACTAACATAAACTCCCACTTTACATCAAGCAAACTTGATCCCGTGGAACAGCTTTTCTGTTGATTGTTGAGGCGGGATCTGGGGACAGAGGATACAGGTACGCCTTTGACTTCCGCCTTTGCTTCCTTGTGCCAAATAAGCTTACTAGGGGTGAGAGATATGCGACGTCCGTTCGCTCTATTCTTTCTTGATGTCTGGTCCTACACAGCAGACTTCCTCTCGATCACGGTCAAACGACGCCGCCCAGCTCTTTCAAGCCGAACAGCCCTTCTTGGTCGGATGATGCTAGCCCTTAAGCAGGCTAATTCAATGGCAACCGCAATGAAGGAAAGAAAAGGGGTCATACTCGTGGCTCTCGCTCGCTCATCGTCATGGGTCATGCCTGGATGTCTTCCATCACGTCCCTGAACATCGACCTCATGTCCTTATCCCTGTACTAGACAATGGCAATGGAGCTTTGCCAGAATTGCCTATGCATTGCGGAGATGGCCGTTGAGGAGATCTAAACCTCGCAGATCATGATTGCTTCTACCGTTTACTCTTGGAAGGGCAGTGCCAAGGTAAGTGGAACACAGTCGTTCGCCATTGGCTGGGATAAGCTACTCATCAATGGAAGCAGGCATACCTTGATTGGGTTGACGAGGAATTTCCGTCGACGGTCATGACTGCAGAGCAATAAGCTTAAGAGTGTATTCGGTATTTGCGTCGACGGTAGGGTGGGGTTACGATCTCAGACTTTGATGCTAAGCATTGCAACCGGTTGCTCATAAGCAAGTAACATCCCAACAGTTCATCTTCTCTTACGGCTGATATGCCTCGACATAGCTCAGCATTCTTCGATCAAATTGCTTGGTCTTGGCCTGCGCATATGAGATCCGCACAGCAACGCCACCACTGCCAGTCCGTTACCAGGTATAAATCCACGCACTCTTTGGCGCCCATCTCCCACTTACGGCTTCTAGTTTCCCCCTTCTCCTCCACCTCATACAACGGACAGAGTCCCTTTAATCGCCTCGATGGCTTTCAAGACTTTCCTCTTTGCCCTTAGCGCCGGGATCCCTCTCACTTTGGCTGCAACCTTTGATGTTCAGGTTGGACCTGGTGGACAAAACGTCTTCGACCCCAAGACGATCTCAAATGTTGTCGCTGGCGACATCGTCAACTTCATCTTGTACGTTCCGTTCTCCTCTCAGCTCAGCATAGGCTTATCTTTTGACAGCCATCCAAAGTCGCACACAGCCACCCAATCGACCTTTGATGCCCCCTGCGTTGCTGCACCGGAGGGCTTCACCTCGAGCGTGTATGATCTTCTCCTGACTGAAGTGTCGCTGTTCGCTCACAGGTCTAATACAGTGTGACCACCGACGTTGCGGCATCAACCGTGCACCAGTTTTCTCTTCCTGCCGACTACGATGGAGCTCCCCGTTGGTTCTATTGCGGTGTAGGCCAACACTGTCAAAACGGAATGGTCTTTGCCATCAACGCCCCTGCTGCACCCAACGAGCGTTCGTTCGAGGCCTTTGAAGCTCTCGCTCGGGGTGGGACACCTGCTTCACCTGCTCCCTCTGGCAGCACTACCGCTGCTCCTGACGCAAGTGCAACCACGGAAGGTGCTCCGAGTACGTGTGTTTTGACCTCCGCCTTTACGATAGAGCCCTAAAAGTCGAGCAGGTGCCCCTACTGCAACTGGAGAGCCAACTATCCATACCATTGTCGTCGGTGGTGAAGGTGCCCTTACATACGAGCCATCCACTCTTCAGGCCAAAATCGGAGACACTGTGAACTTCCAGTTCCAGAGCAAGAACCACACCGCGACCCGCTCCACGTTCGCCAACCCGTGCCAGGCTGCGCAGGGTGGTTTCAGATCTGGATTGTGAGTCCTTTGCCTCGAGAACTAGCTTATAGTCGCTGACAGCGAGTATAGCCGTCCGTTCAGTGATACCGCTGCCGCCGCCGATCTGCAGTTCTCGATCACCATCAACGACGTACGCTCTTCCCTTCTCCTCACACTTCTTTTGACTGACATTCCCCTCAGACTAACCCGATCTGGGGATTTTGCGCTCAAGGGACGCATTGCCAGAATGGAATGGTATTTTCGATTAACGCACCCACGTCTGGCGCAGAGACGTTTGCTACTTTCCAGGCGAAAGCGAGGGCAGCTTCTCCCGCTTCGCCGTCTGGAGGCAGTCCCTCTGCTACCCCATCTGGCCAGGCTGATGATGATGGTGCAGCTTCGTCTCTTGTGGCTCGTTCTGGTGTTGTTGCGGCTTTGGCGGCTCTTGTGGCTTCCTTGGTTGCGTTGTAGGTGTCGACAGAGATATGTCTTGTTGCAGATACAAATGATGAATAAGAGGCATAGATGATGTCTTGGAACTCGATATCTCGGGTTTTAGAGTTCGGTTTAGGAGGCACAGGTTCTCACTAGCATGAACACGATTTCGCGATCGAGAAGGGCAGTTCTTGATTCCTTTTGTCCTTGAACCTCATCAGGTGGTGGATGTGCTGGGCGATGGCGATGGTTGCCTTGCCGCCCCGCCCTTTCGTGACCAAGTTTCCACCGCATGTCACACCGATCAAAATTGAAGGGAGCCAGTGCTCGCAGGTATTTATTTAGGCGTCCCAGGTCCCATTTCTTCTCCTGAAATCAAAGACGCCCATCAAGCGCGACAATAGGACGAAGGACAACACTCGGACTTGCCTTGTCCGCTCTCGTCGTTGTCGCGGAAGCCGCAATAGTCGATGTCAAGGTCACACCGTTCTTTAGGGAAATTCCCCTTCTTGGAGAAGTCATGATTTTCAACCCTACATCTGTCCGTGTGCAAGCTGGAGATACGGTAAACTTCCTTTTGTAAGTGGTAATTCGGGATCACACAGCGTTTTCTATGCTAAACCTTCGATAGAAATAGCACAGGTTTCGGTGCTCGTGGCCCATGGAAGCAGACTATAACTCAATCTGCGTTTGACCCTCCATGCTTACCCCTTCCTCGGGGATTCACAACCGGCTCGTATGCCTTTATCTTTACAGATTTGGTGGAGGACGAAACTCAAGGACTTTCTCGGCGTACAGGTTGCAGAGAACGGGCAGGAGACGCGTCCCTTCCAACTTCCCCAGGACTATGATGGGTCACCACCGTGGTTCTATACCGAAGAACATTGCGGGAACGGTGCAACATTTGCTATCAATCCAATCGAAGAGCTCAATGCGCGCTCATACGGGGTGTATGATCACATCGCTAGACTCAGGAACAGTACGCTCCGAGATCAGAAAACCGAAGGTGCAACTATTGTGGCTCCTTCACCGCCTGAGATTTCTCGAGACATCCCAGTCCTTGCTTGGCCCAACGATAGCGTAAGATTCATCATCAAGGATAATCTCGCTGTCACGCAGTCGAGCCTCTCTGATCCATGCAACCCCCTTGTGAAGGAGAGTTCACGGAAATCTGCAGCGTACGTTGTCTTCCTCATGCAGCTTGGGGTGTTGGTATTAACACTGTCGCTGAGTACCACATCATTCCGGGACACCAGATTGAGCCTTCAAATCAACGATGTGAGTATCTCATACTAGGGGCCACGAGATTCTTAACCCTTACCAGCTTGCCTCCCTTCCTCAGACAGACACAATCTGGGGTTACGTCGAAGGCTGGTGTCGGGAGGGTGAAGTGTGGGCAATCAACCCTCCTGGGCACAAAACGCTGGCTGCATTCAGGGAGCATGCAATGCAGGTTCCCAGCGGGTCTTCAATATTCGATAAAGAGCCGGAACTTGATCAAGTGGACAATTCATATGGCCATGCGATCGTCTATCCAAGGTCGAACATGCTTTGGTTTGGGATTCCTTTGATGTTTTTAGTATCATGATATGCGTTCCGTCGAAGTTTTTACGCCTTTTTTCACTCTTTGCTGAGACACGCGTGAAGGAGCATAACAGGCGACGGAGGAAAGCGTCGGTCCCGATAGCTCAAGTGGAGCTTGACCGATTGATCTTCCCCGTGCAACCCGCCGAGTCGGTAGGCGCCTATTCAACTATGCGATCCAACGGAAGCGAAATTGCGCCGGGGTACATTATGGTGTGGATGCGGGGATCAAGAATAAAACAAGGTAGGAACAGTGTCTCGTCTCCTGCCCTTGAGGCTGAATGGTCTCCCCCATGTCCCACTAATTTCTGCCAGTGCTCAATTATAACTTTGGTTCGCGAGGATATATGAGACGCTCACTGGAGGCATTCTACCGTCAGAGTTGAGTATGATCACAGGGTGACGTTGCTGATAGTAAAGCGCCCATCGCGTCGGGAGACTGGAGTTGCCCGACGCCGTCCCACGTCCATCATCGCTTGTGGTGGCTGTATCGAGCAACGTCTCGAAGAAATATGTGTTGCCCCTCGACTTGGGCCAGTACGTTTGCACGATACGTTTAATCGAGAGGAAGGGAAACTCGTGCATACTCTCTGTGACAATATCGCTCTGGATTCTTGCAAACACGCCTGGCCACTGTCAACACTTGGCACCCAATTGACGTAGCGGGTACGGCGGGGACGTCGATTCAATTCAGTACGCGACTCGTGTGTGATGGACAGGTACTTGCAGCCTGCAGGTTTTTTCCGCTTGAGAAAAGCATCTCATTGACTCAATTGAAATCTCATAAGGCGGTGAGTGAGCTGGATGATGGCGAAGGTCGCCCCAGCGCCCGCCCTTTGACAGCATATGAAATGAATGCATATCAAAACGAGGTGGGCCATTGCTCGCGCTATATAGGTAAGTAACCTCGCTTTTTTACCGAAGTCAAAAACGTCCACCAAGAGCGACAATGCGGCGAAGGACAGCGCTCGGAGGTGCCCTGTCCGCTCTCCTCATTACCGTGGAAGCCGCAACGGTCGATGTCAAGGTCACACCCTACTACAGGGAAATTCCCCTTCTTGGCGAAGTCACTGTTTTCATCCCTCCATCAGTGCGTGTCCAAGCTGGAGATACAGTGAACTTCCTGTTGTGAGTGTTAAGTTGGAATCGGACAGAGTTTTCCCCACTGACCTTTTGGGGTATAGGAATAGCACGGGTTTCCGACTCGGTCCCCGTAGTCAATGGAACCAGACTATCACCCAATCTGCATTCGACCCTCCATGCCTTCCTCTCCCTCGGGCATTCACGACTGGCGCGTACGTTCGTTCGTCCCAAACCTCATGAAAACTGCGAATGAAAGGCTTTTTCAGTGTGCAGGTTCGAGAAAATGGGCAAGAGACGCGTTCCTTTCAACTCCCACAGGACTATGACGGGTCACCACTCTGGTTCTACACTGAGGAACATTGTGGGAACGGTGCAACCTTTGCTATCAATCCCAACGAAGAACCCGACGCACGATCGTATGAGGCGTATGATCATCTCGCCAGACTCAGGAACAGCACTCTCAGTGATCGCGGGTCCGACGGTGCAGCCATTGAAGCTCCTTGGCCGAATGAATCCGACCAGAGTTTTCCAACCCTTGCTTGGCCCAACACCAGCGTAAGGTTCTTCATCAAGGACAACGTGACCGTTACACAGTCAAGTTTTTCTAATCCATGCAACCCTCTTGTGAAGGAGGATGGATCCCTGGGCTGGAGCTCACGGAAATCTGGCGTGTATGTTGTCCCTCCGGTCACCAGCATTAGTACTGACATTATATTTCAGTGCTCAGAAGGGCCTCCATGCACAACTGAGCCTTCAAATAAACGATGTGAGTAATAATACCAGTGGCTATGTTGTCGAGGCTGAACGAGTTGCATCTGTATTAGACAGACACCATATGGGGGTACGTCGAGGGTCAGTGTCAGCAGGGGCAAATCTGGGCGATCAACCCTCCTGGGCGCAAGACACTAGCGGCATTCAAGGAGCTTGCTTTGCAAGCTCCCAGTGAGTCCTCGATATTCGATAAAGAGCCGAAATCTCAAGCCGACAATTCGCATGGGTCGGTCGTCTATCCGTTGTCGAAGATGCTTTGGTTCGGTATTCCTTTGATGTTTCTAGTATCTTGAAATGCATTATACATGTGTGATATCTACATTTGTTTCTGGCCCTCCAGTGTCGCGGTTTGATTGATGAGGTTCCAAAGTGCCTAGAGGATACCATGTTAGGACGCCTGGAACGGCTGTGCTTGAAGAGCCGCGGTGGAGGTCACTGCGATAGTAGCTGTACCCCCGAGGGGACTCTCACCCGGAGATACGGAGAAATCAAAAGTAAGACCCATTTGAAATAGGTGGCCCTTCTTTGCAGCGCGTCTGGCTCATGTTTGATCGAATTTTGGTTTCCTTCGTCAATTTGAAACGCTTGGCCGCGATGCTCAACTTCTGATAGTAGCACCTATAATTTCCATTCATTAATACCAGTTTATTAGCCGTACTTCTCCCAATCTTCATGCAGAAGCTACAACACGAAAGCTGGATTTCACAACCTGGCCCGATGATAGGGGCTTCCCATCATGGGAATAAGTTTGAAACTCCGGGTCTTCAAGCGATTGCCGCCTTTCTTTCTGTTGTTTTCTCGTTTGCTGCCCCTGGACCGTCGAATCTGTTTCCAATATGCAGTGAGACGTT
>JAHBOF010000285.1:0-61891 GCA_020736565.1 Coprinopsis sp. MPI-PUGE-AT-0042 | reverse complement strand
CCCCGCTGCTGGCAAGCATACCCGCGTGCCAGTCGACGACGCGTGCAAGGCCAGACGCGATCAGATGCTCGGCAATGTTGCCAGCGGGTGGAGGACTGCGGATGACACTCAGTGCTTGCTCTGAGCTACTGTGGAGGGAACCTACCATTTCCAATGAAGATGCTAGCAGAGGCGGTGCTGGCAAGGCTGGCTGATTGTTGGAATGGTGTGGGTGTCGCATTGGGCAGGGAGAGAATCTGAACCTTGACAGGTCGCTGCAGGAGACGAGACTCCGTGAAGAAGCGGGCCTCCTCTGACCATGGCTCCGAGGCTTCGCCTGGCTTGGTCGAAGTGCGTGAGCTCTTGACTCCTGCCAATGCAATGTTCACCATTTGGTGGTCACCATCGGGCATGAGAAGGCGAAGACGCAGGGTGGTTCCGTCTCGGACTTGCTCAACGATACCTTCATGCCCGGGGTAAGCAATGCGGGAGTCGTGAGGTGGTCAGACATAGCTCACCGTCAATGGATTTGCCCTTCCATTCGGCTACAAACGCTGCCGAGTCGGCGGGCATGGTGTAGTGAACCGTACGAGCCTTTGAAATTATGAGACGCGTGGTAAGTGGGTCACATTAGGCAACACACCGTTTGGCCATGAGGATTCCAGATTCCGCGTCCTGCAGCCTTGGCCTCTGCCTCAATATCGCGCTTCTTCAAATCCTCTTCTGACGGTTCGCGCTTTATCTCCTTCAATTTGGCCCAGCCAGTACGAAGAAGCTCGGTGGTAAGGTCAGTGCCGTTGATCTCTGCGTTTCCCAAGTCTCTGGGGACTTCGTCGGTGGAGGAGGAAAGCGAATGGATGGTCGTGAAGGTGACCTCCTTGCCGACAGCAAGTGAACGCAAGAACTCGCGCGACTCGAATGCCCAAGGCTAACGCTAACGTTTGAGCAAGTGGCTTGCATAACTCTATTGCTAATACGCACCTCATCCTCCCTGGCTGAGGTGCCAGGTCGAGGGGCTTGAAGATCGGCCAGATGGAGTACTCTGGTGATCAGGGTTGTTACAATAGATCCTGTACTTTGAGTGGAGACGGATCTACCTTTCCTTGGGAGGTTGTCCTTGGGCTCCAGGGCGGCCTCGTAGTACGAGACTGTCGCCAGAAATCACAGCTGCAAAGGATACCAAATGAATTCCACATTTGGGGTAAACCGCCTTGGGACGACATACATTTGACAACCTATTCATCATGCAAGATCAGTTCTAGAAGAAATCATAGGAAACTCGAGATCCTACAGCTTTCATAGACATTTTGGCTGAATCGTCTTGTTCGAGAGAAGAAATTCAGAGGTATTGGACAAGACTCAAGAGGTGGGGGGTCTATTTCTGGATCGTATTGATCGCGTGGCCACCATCTCAGAAGTTCGCACGATCTTCACCTGAGGAAAGCGGTATTGGAGAGGTTCGTAAATGCATACAAGCAAATTGTGTAGCAGTAGATGACGGTAATAGTATAGCAGCGCAGAGAAAAATGTTGAAAGCAGAGTTTATGGTTTGGGCTTTGATATCAGAAGTGAGAGCCTCCTTGCCGTTGCCTTGAGCCAGCAAGGCCCGGATTCTGAGGCGGGTGGTGTGGTCAAGCGTATCCATTCCTTTGCGTTATGCACGTCACGAGTGATGAATGGGTTCTTCTGAGGGGAAGTTGAGCACGCCTCCTTTTGCCACACCGTTCATCACTCACCTTGAGTTCGGGAAGCAATATTCGGTGCATTGGGTCCTTTTGCAACATTCCATTGAGAAGCTGAACTACCAAGTACCCGTCGCTCCGCCGGTCATCTGGATGTCTTCCGCCAGTAGGTATGCATTCGCTACCCATCGCTTCGTCCACCAGGAAATCTTCTGTGCTGATTTGGTGATAGAGCAAGAACTCTTGGTGGTGAACATTTCCATTCTCGTCGTCATCAGACGAACCAGAGAAAGGTGTGTGCCCAAAGAGCAAGCAGTAAAAAGTGACACCCAAAGCCCATAAGTCAATGGCTTTGGTGAGCGGTGGCCTGCCCTTTGAACTTGGAGGGGTACCCCCAACTACCGTGGCAGAAGGACTAAACGACTGCGATGCGCTGTCGAACGACCGAGAAGATGGCTTGTCAGAAACCCCAGAGAACCAAACAAGCTCCGGAGCGAGGAAATGGGGTGTTCCATTTCGCTTGCCTAAGTCAGATTGGGGAAATAGGTCCCTGTCCGGGTCATCGACGTGTGGGGCTTGGTTCCTCCTCTTCCTCTGGTGGGAAGGATAGGTGATATGGGAGACGCCAAAGTCTATCAGCTTCACAGAGCGTCGATCATGCGTGTACATGATGTTTGAAGGCTTGATATCCCGGTGAAGGATGTTCAAAGAATGCACTGCGGCAGCCTGATCAGGGTCTCAGTCGGACCGTGACCGAACATGGGACAACGCACTGTATTCGACCCCAAGTATCACATCCCTCATGATTCTGCGCGTTTGGGACAGGGTCAAAAGGGGGGTGTCATCCGGAGTGCACCACTGAACAGGCCCTCCTGCCAAGTACTCCATCACTGTATCGGGTGTGTTAAGCACCCAAGCATGGGCATTAGTTCGATGACACGCACCGAGATATATCTTTTCCTGGTGAGGATCATCGATGACCTCCAGCAAAGTCGCAATATTGGGATGCCGACAGCGTTTCATGACCGCAATCTCTTTCCTGATACTGTTCTCCGTGGTACTCAACTTCACCCTCCCGGTCAGTGGATCATTCTCCTGGTAGTTCTTCCTTAGAAGCTTGATTTTGTCCCTAGGATCCCTCCGTCTGACGCCTTTCACAGCCTGTGCGTTGAGATAAGACAACGTCAATGTCACAAGTCTCGGCACTTGACTTACCACCTCCTTATTTCCTCTCATGGTATCCTCGCAGAGATATACCTCCCCATGGTGCCCCTTTCCTATCCTGACGCATCGCAAATACTGGTTGTACCTCTTACTTTTTCCAGAGGGCTTTTGAAGGTGGGTAGTGAACACGACTTCCCCGGGAATGTCAGGAAGCCATGATGGTTCAGTAAATTCGACTTCCGCCGCGTACGTGGTGGAGGAGACGCTCTCTGCCATTGAGCAATATAGAGAGTTGTGAAGGGGCTCAGCGGGGCATGGCAGTAGATGGTGGGTGTTGGGGGACAAGCATGGTGGTGCGAGTGAGTTGGCTGTCATTAATTGGGGTCTATTTCGCATCACAGGCCCGCTTGCATGGTCAATTACTGCCAAATCGGGGATCGCGCCCTGCACGGAAGTAAAAGCCCGCGAATAGGGGTCGCTCTTGCCCGTTCCAGCGCGAACCTGGACCATAGTGACAACAAGTAACTACAACATGCAAATCTCTGGTAAGCAAGAAAGAAGAAAGAAAGAAAGAGGGTGCAATCTATCCGGCCAACCGAATCTTTATTTGGCCACGATTCCGCTGGCCCCCTGCTTGCTGGGCCTCCATCCGCGCTATAGACTGGATTAGCATGGCATAAAAGCGGGAGCCTCGTCGACATACCCTTCATTTCTTCAGCCTCTTCTCTCTGCTCATAGTCCAATACTAGTTGCTTCAACTGCTGCTGCTCGACCTTTTCTTGTAGCTGCTGGGACTTGGTTGCAACTGCTAGGGTTGATGTCGAAGGAACAGCCAACTGCCGAACCTGCATTATCGACTGGTCAACACCAAGACTGAATTCAGGGAAAGAAACGGCACATACCACTTGTTTATTGCCCTTCTTCGCCAAGACCATGAACTTGGTGACACCGCTCTCCGCCGGGTTCTCTTCATCTGCATCTCCCCGTTTCTTGAGAACAGGAGGCAGGACAGAAGAGTCCCAGAGAGCAAGTGCAGTCTTCTTGTCAACCTTTCTACCCTCAGCAGAGGTGTCGGTGACCATCTTTGCAAGCTCTTTTGCAAATTCGGCGTCCGCCTCCTCAGTCGGACCCATGTACTCCTGCTTATTGCAATGACAACGTCTGGTTCTTCGGGAGATTGCGCACGTTGGACAACCTCGACGACTTGTCACTACAAACCGTCCGGAAGGGAATAAGAGGGGACTCACAGGAGATGATGGCTCTTCGCCATCCCCGTCTTCATCTCTCTCATGGGCACCATCACGTCTTTCGTCGTCTTCACGGTCGCTACCCTCGTCGCTTTGCTCCTCTTCAGAAACAGCTGCAATGGTGCCGTTCAGCAAGCAAATAGAGCGCACGTAGGAAAGAACCGCTCACTACTCGTTTGGAGGGTAGAGATGAACATTTCATCCACAGCCTTCGCGGCCTCTTCCAAAGTTTTTGGAATCTCCAGCTTTGGACGAACCGCCTCCATCGAGTCTGACAAAACGAACTCGACGTCCATAGGCAAGGCCTCCTTGCACTGAACATAGTACTTTGAAGGGAGTCTATCAGTGATTGACTGGGCCATAATAGAGGATGCAAAATACCATGAAGAAAGTCAGGAAATTATCAAGTTTTTTCTTCTGCGTCCCACGGTCGAAGCACATTCCGCAAGTATCCAGTAGCGTGCACACAATTCGTATCCTGAAGAAATCATCAGGCATATCCATCGGCGCTGGCTGCTGGGGAAGAGGTCTTCCATCCGCTGTCACGGCAATCAGGATCAGCGGTGAGAGTGAAAGGCGAGTGCAACCACGGTGCCCAAAGGTCAACACTGTCCAGAGAGTATCGAAGATGATACTCGAACTGAGCAACCTGTAGATGTACAACTCACCCAGAAACTTGATGGTGGCAAGCCTGCGCTGATTGGTGTTGTACACATTCTGCTCAAGACCTCTTCGGATATCTTCCAGTATTTGGTCAACAACAGCAATTGCAAACGCTGGACGATATCTTTGAAGATCGTATGTCAACATTGCCAGTAATGGGATGTTGATGTATCGAATCTTCCAGGGTTTGGTAAAGGCTTTGTGAAGCACCTTCCGCACATCAGGGTCGTCCCAGTCAAGTTTTCGAATGAGCTTCAGGACCTTGTCGATAGTTTTCCGGCTCAGGACATCGTAGATGAGGTGACGAATGAAAAGTTCCATGGGAGTTCGGATCTTTTCTTGGCGCGGAGCACGCTCTGGAGGGTTACACTGCATATGTGCAGCGGTTGAGTGCTGTTGGTTGATAGTGTAGAAGTAATACATACCTGGTAATACGCGTTCTCGAGAAGTAGGAGTTGCCTTTGGTCAAGATGCTGCATGCTTTGCTTGCGCTTCATAAGCTCCAGCTATAGCTCGCGAGGTGAGCACTGGACTAAGCTGTATAGTGAGCCAAAGGACCTACCATAGTAGCAAACCTTTCTCTGGTTTCCTCCGTCCTAAGCAAAAACCTTCCGCATCCTTCGAGCAAGAGCGCAACGTTCTCGATGTTGACGCCTGAGAAGTCATCTAGGCATACTTTGAACATGTGGAGGATAAGGTGGAAGGGAACGACCCTGAATTTGGTCAGGTTCGAGAGGAACATAAGATTCTGCCCATCGTCAGCCGGGTGCTCTGTGTGAATCCATGAATCGAGACCTACCCGCATCCTGACTTCTGCGAGTTCTTTGACAACATTTTTCTTCCTTTGAAGGTATCGAAACTCTTCGTCTAGCTGTGGGTATTTTTAGTCAGAGATAGAGTGGGGGAAGAGAACATTAACTTGCCATTGCAACGACCTCAGTCCCAATATCGGGCATATACTTGTTCAAGATAGCAACGAGGCGAGAGTAGTGGGGAAGTAGATCAACCCTATTCCTCGGCACTTGAGACATGAACTTAATGTTTTGAGTGGTATTGGAGAATCGATGCATTCAAGGACATACCTTGACAAGACGTTTACGAGCCGCCTTGGAATTGAGAAATGCAAACTCAACCGCAGCTTGGTCAATCAGTGTTCGACTAACGGCGTCAGGAAGCTTCGCCAGTAGGGCTGTCAGGAGTTGAGATGGCCCCTGAGGGGCGAGACTAGGGGAGTGGGGAGGGCTGGAAGCCCTGGGTGTGCCTGGTGCTTTGGGTGTCAGAGCCCCGTCGTCTGCATACCTATCAGGATTGCCGCTCGAGATCGAACCGTCGACCTCTAGCTTCGAGAGCTCTTCTTCCAGCTTCCTGACTTCTTCCAACTCTTGCTCTATGCGCTCCTTTTCCCTCATCTCGTCCTCTTCTTTACTATCGATCTCCGTTGTCGAGGCTTCGACTCCAAGAACACTACTTGGGACAAAGTCACGAATGTCTGGAATGTCTTCAAAGTAGCGACGTTCTTCTTCGTCTTCCCATTTGCCTCCTGTGGTCACGATTTCGTCTGAATCGTTCAAAAGGGAGTTGCTGTTGCCTCCAATTTGGATAGAGTCTGACTTCTGGGTGGAAGTGGGTAGTGTTGGGAGAGCCAGATAGAGTAATTCTGAAAGGCTGATGTGACTTGGTGAGCCGGCGTGGGATGCGGGAACTCGACAGAACTCACGATTGGCAACTCGAGAAGAGCTTCTCGTAGCTCTTTGTCATCTTCTCATACGCCTGCTGGCGGTCTTCAAAGATTTCGCCAGACCGGATGTAAGCTTCATGGTTCCGTTTATCTTGGTCTTGCAATCGCTGCACAGGATCAAGATATATATTTATCGGCTGTGGAAACACTAACCTTGTGCTCCTTTACAAGCTTCTTGCAGACGTTGTCGAAGTATCCTTCACACATTCGCTTAAATCGGTCTCGGATATCTTGTTCGACGAGTTCCTCTGTTTCATTAAGAGTTTCGCTACCCTCGGTGGCCAGCAGCTTCAGACAGGGTACCGGGCTCGGCGTCTGAAGGAATCTGCTTCACATTCGCTGGGGGGACAAGGCCAAGGTATGGCCGACCGTAAGATTTCAGGAACGTTGTCAAAAGCGGAAGGGACGACAGAGTTGGATCATTGGAGAGCTAGACAACTGTTAGTGGTTGTACATTGGAGAACGGTCCTCCTCACAAGTTCCTTCACGGCCTTCATAATCCATTCTCCTCCGCTTCTGTCTGGTGCATCCCGAATGATGCCAACAAGGGCGAGCTCGGAGCATACACGCAATAGGTCGCTGCCTTGATATGCGTGCGCCGTCATCTTTCTCTCGTTGTTCTGGGGTCAGGGCTGCCAATGCAGCCTTGGATGGAGGCACAAGCGCCGAGGCGAGAGAAGCGACCAATGCTGGTGTGAAGGTTTTGGGAAATCGACGATGGAGGGCAGAAATTATCTAGAATCGAATTAGCGCACATATTTGGCAAGAGCCAATGGCATACCTCAACAGCAGCCCAGACGTCTCGCTCAGTTTTACATCTGCCCAAACCTTCTACGACCGCACCTGCAATTTCGTCGATGTATTTCTCCAAAGACAAGGAATCGATGTCCTTGAGGATATGATCCTTATTATCCGCAGCAAGGGACTGCCTAATTCTCTTGATCAAGGCAGTATGCCTCTTCAGAGACGAGTCCAGCTTTGCAGTTTCTTCTTGACCCAAGCACTAATTAGTCGTTGGCTGAGAGTAACTGTAACGAGCTGCAGACCTCGCCCGGCACCGTAACCGGAGACATTGAGATCTCTGAGCTTTAGCCGCTTCGACAGGCGTCCAGTTTCATCATCGACCTTTGCTGTAGACACATTTGGATCCATATCGTGGTGGGTGTAAGAGTCAAGGAACAGGTACCGGCGAATTTCCCAGTTTGGCAGATCCGTGAGCGCGCTCATTTGATGGCTCAACGACGCGCTCTGGTGAAAGGCTTATTCCCTTCCCCTCATGACACCTGGACCTCATGGACGACTCGGACGACTACTTTGGGGATGACGATCTGGTACTTGACGAGCAGACATTGGCTGCTCTTGACGAATCTGAGCGACGGCACGGCCCAACTCAAGGCCAGGCAACACAGGCACCTCACCCGCCACCCCAGGCTCCCCGGTCATATGTCCAGCCAGCAACAAAGAGAGCCAGGACCGAGACGGGATGGTCGCCAGGACTTGGTTCACGACAAGACTCTTTGACAGATCTTGATTTGCCCGAGATTAGCGTCCAAGGGAACAGCTATACTATCTCGAGCTCCAGTGGTCTGTCGACGTACGGGATTCGGCAGCAGCAGCCTGCTCCTACGCGTCAATCAGTACCACAAGTGCGCCAGACGGCGCCTATACCTCGGCAGTCTGCGTATCACCCCGAGCAACGGCCCTTTCAAGGGACACGGCAAGAGAATCCCCCACGGCCGAGTGCACAACCTCAAGCCTACGCTCAAGAGCGACAGACGGTTCCAGGCCGGTCCCCAGCACATCAACAACAGCAGCAACCTTCGCCAAATTATCTGCAAAACCGACAATTCGACAATCGACAGAGGCCAGTCTCGTCTCAAGGGCGTAATAGCTATGCCCAAGGCAACGCTCCTTCCGTTCCCGTGGGCCAGGCTGGGCAGCAAAATGCAGCCCCCGTACGACAGTTTCAGCCCCAGGCACCTGCAAGCAGAGGGTATGTCACCCCTGTGGCGGCGACTGGCAGACTCGGAGCAGCTGTCGGCCCTGCAACTGGACCGGTTCGCACAGCAACTCCTGCTCCTGCTCCTCAGGCCCAAGGCTCGGCTGACATAGAGAGGCGACTAAAGGAACTTCAGGATAGATGTGAGGAGGTATGTGAAACTGAAGCTACTTTTACACCATGCTCACACCTCTCCGTCAGCTCCGGCGTACCAATGAAAAGCTGCAAGCTGAGCGAGACAGTGCGGTGGAAGTGAGGATGAGGAAAGAGGGTGAAGTGGTGATACTCCGGCAGAACAGGGACAAGGTCTGTCTGATCTCTACTGAAAAGCCTTCTGTCTCTCACTCTCATTCTATCGCTTTCCAGGATCGAGGCAGATATGCAGAAGACCTAGCAAAACTCAGAGCTGCGAAGGAAGAGGCGAGTGCGCAGATCTTGCGTACGCAGCAAACCCACAAAGAAGAGGTTGAGCGACTTAAGACCCAGTTCACTTTCAAGGTACCTCTCCTTCGACTCTATCCCATAACAACATCTGTTGACTGCTTGGTTCCAGCAACAAGAAATGGAGGCGAACTTTCGAAGAATACCTACCATCCCCGTCCCACCTTCCGTTCGCGCCAAGAAGATAGGCTTGCCACCCACGCCTCTCACAAGAGGAGGCCCTTCACAATCTAGCTGGAACATGGATGTTCCCCAGACTCCCAGCAAGAGATCACAACCATTCTCCTATGTCATGCCCAAGGTGCTCTCACCTAAAAAACCAGCCACCAAGTCCCCGGAGAAGACAAGGAAAGCTGTCCTCCCAGGATTTCAGAACGCGTTTGCAACATCCACTCCTGTTTTGGGTATCCAGAAGCGGGTTTCAAAAGGTAAAGAAAAGGCACCCGAGTTCCATGAGCCTATACCCCACCACTGTTTAGCCAACCACCTCCAACCATCCCGCCAGGATCGCAGTCATATTCCATGGCCCCTCCCGACTCTTTCCCTCCTGCTTCACCTACTAGAGCTGGGCTTTCAGTGCCCCAAAAGAGTACCAATGTGGCGTTGCCCCCTTTCACTGACCACGACGGGGACTTTGCAATGGAAGATATCAGGCAAGCTGCCCCTGCGGCGGCACCACCATCAACCCCCGTACCTATTCGAGAAGGAAACGCAACACCAGACATGGTCGTCGAGGAAGAACTGGACGAAATGAAACCCACTAACTGGAAAGCTGAGGTGAGCGATGTGATATTCCCTCCAGTTTCGCCTGAAACTCATGCAACTTCACAGCTTTCTCGAATCGTCCTCACCCATATAAGACCCAACTCGGGGCATCTGACCCTCGAGTTAGTGTTAGGCGCCAACATTGAAGATGACGACCCAGACATTCCTGCGAGGTATATGCGAGCGTGCAGTGCAATGGTTAATGCCCTCTCCTACTCCTCGAAGATGGAAGACTACACGAACACAATATCCGCAATATCTGCTGCATGTATCACTCTGCTGGAAACCCTGTCCTTCGGCGACCTGGTATGCCTCCCTTCGCCGGTGGATCGGATTGTGCACTAACCTTCCTCAAAGATTCTCCCCATCGCAAGTCTCCTCAATCTCCTCGGCCTTCTCGCTTTCTTATCCCTCAGTTTCGAACACAATTGTTCCTGCAACAAAAACCCTGTCTACCGTGGTCTCTCCTCGATCACGGCCGAAACATTGAGGATTATAATCACCATCCTGGGCGGGTCCGAACACCAGTCCAACCCACGCAATGCTGGGAATGGAAGTCCTGGACTTTCTCGAGGCATGGCGTTCCAAGCCGACGAGACCGAAATGGGCAAGTGAGTCTTGTCTTGTTGCAGAGGATGCATTGGGACCCTTTACTTATAATCCTCACAGGTTCGAAACAGTCATTCGAAGTCCGAGAAGCCATGATAGTTCTTTTGGATCCACAAAGGCCTGTCGAGTTTTCTGGAGAAGTTTTTGCGCCTGCTGTCATCTATGCGTCCTCGTGAGCATTGCTTGTTACCGCGTCGCTCATCTCTAACAGACTGTCACAGACCCCGTTCTATACTCTGCGCTGATAGGAGCTCGCGATCCGCATGGAAAGATTCTGGGCTCAATGGAACCCAACGAATTGCTTCGGCGCCTGCAACCATTTTTGACCTAACCATCTATATGCAGGTCCCGAGGTAAGTTCCTGCACAAAATGTTGCCGAAATATTCTTACAACCCTTGGCTATAACAGTTCTCAGAGATTAGGCACCTAGTCCTCACTTTCTTGGGGCAGTTGTCCCAATCGCATCAAGATGCACACTGGTGGTAGCTGCCTCTTGCGTCCTGCAAACTCTCCTGGTACATCCACACGACTTACAACGCCGCTTTGGGAAGAAGACCCTAAACTGCTGACATCTCTGGAGCGCTCTTCATCGTAAGCACTATTCTTCACAAATTACAATCGTTAGCAGTGGCCTGATCTGACCTCTGGCTCATATTAGCTTGATCAAACACACTTGTCAATCCGTTCACCTCGTCTACCACCTCATCGCTCCTTATGACCCGGAAAGGCTCCGCAAGTGGTTACAAGCCCCCAGCGACACTTTTAGGAACGCGATGGAGATGTTCATCGTCACCTTCAGCAGGCTCGGCTTTGCCGAACCTCCCGATTGGTTGGACCAGCCATCCCAACAGATGTTAGAGCAGTCGCAGGGTAAGCCCCCCTCTCCACTGCCATCTTTGACGATGAAGCATGCTGAAACAATCTCCCTTCCATCAAGGCATTGCACAGAAGGTCCTCGAAACAGTCGTAGACGGACCAGAGTTGGACAGCGTTGTGGAAGTGTTTGCCCAGAACGATTCCGAGGAGGAATCGTCAATGATTGACGAAGACGAGATGGAAGCCGAACTGTCGTAACGCTCGATGAAAGAGGCAAGGGACATTGTGAACCATCAGTTTTACATGCAGGTTTATGCGTGCGCCTTGTTTAACTCCTTCTAATATCTACATTATACCAGGTCTAATACATTATCGCGGGAAGCTGCATTAGGGGTGTATCAAGGTGATGAAGATACACGTGTCGTCCTGAAATGCAAGGGCCCGAGAACAACGAAACGGGGTGCCCGTCGACAAAACAACACGGCGAACAAGGCACGTTCTTATGGCTAGGCAGCGGCTAGGCCAAAGGTGTCATTACGGTGGTGTATAAGTACTGGAAGAGTACCAAGAAAACCCTGAGCACCATGCCCATCCACTTGAGAACCCCGATTATACTCTTTCCACCACTGAGTGAGTTGGAAAATAGCGAGGCGCGTCCATAATGCTTACTCCCTCTATAGACTTGACCGGGTTCAAGATGGGAACATGAGCATACCCACTCCAATCCTACGACTAGTAAGAGAGGATTCAGCCGTGACAAAGAGAAGAAAGTCTACGAAAAGGGACAAAGAGAAGGAACCCCGAAAGTCGTCTCGATCCCGCTGCCGTTCCCCTCTGCGAAGAGCCAGGGCACTCATCGAGGAAGAGGCCCTGCGTCTTGAACCAGCTCTCAGAGCTGCAGCAGATAATTTGGACGAGGAAAAGCGGCGAGCTGACATGGCAGTCGCACGAGCGGAAATTGCAGAGCGCCGTGAGCGAGAAGCCCTTGCCAAACTAGCCGAACTGGACACACAGAGAGTCAAGGCAGAGGAAGAGCTCGTGTCAGTGGAACACTCCTCCCGGAACTTTCAAGTTCAGCTGGAACTCAAGGAAAGGGAGCTAAGGTGGTGCCAGGCTGACTTGGATCGATTGCAAGAGGAGTATCATCGGCTCGAGGCCGACTACCAACGACGACAGGAAGAATGCAGCAAATACAAGTTCAGGCTGCGTGATTGGGAACACAAGATCAACGAGAGAGGCAAAGCCGTGCAGGGTTTCGTCGATGATGCCTTCTACAAAGGGGGGGATGCTGGGCACGAAGCTGGTTACCAGGAAGGATACGACAAAGGTAAACGGGATGGAAAGCAGCAGGGGATACAGCTGGGGAGGCAGCAGGGCCTTGCTGAAGGCCGAGAACAGGGCCGTATAGAAGAACGAAGAAACGCTGCTGACGCGATAGACAAATTCCTCGCGGTCAAAGAAGGGGTGAGTCCCAGATGCGCATGACAGTTCGTCGACAACTGATGTCGTGATATCAGTGTGACGCCGATGGAATTCGTCGATGGGCACAATCCGTCTACCATCCTGACAGCCTCGCAAACGTGGTAGACACAGACCTGCGCTCCGCTGTCTCCTAGACAATAGATAGATTGAGGGTCCTTGGAAAGAGTTTGTGATGGGTCAGATTATAGATATTCCGCATCAAGACAAATCAATTGATTATCGCTGCCCACATCGCCATGAGGGCCTTTATAGTCAGGAAGTCCCTTCCAATTGGAGCTTGTTCACTCTCGTCATGGCCACCAACGCTCCTCCCCGCCGCAAAGGTCCCAAGGACCTTCCCAAGCTCCCGTCTTCAGCGTTCGTTCCCCCGAACTCTGCGACAGAAGAGTCGTTCCCTTTGGGTCCTGATCCCAGCTCTGTCCACCCTGAGGCGGTCATTGATGCTAACGTCGTCGTCAAGGACGGCGACGTCTCCCATCCTCAATGGAAGAAGGATGCTGGCGAGCTGTTAACAGGAAAGAGTCGCGGCGTCGTTCTCTCCCTGACGAGCGCCGACTTTGACAAGATCAGCAAAGAGTACGTACATGTACGATTATCCGTGCAACCCCGTCGCTGAAAGAAATATTCGCGTTCAGTACTGATCTTACAGGAGTCTTATCATTGGTCGTTCCGTACAACATCCAGAGCCCGGATCCATCCCTAGAAGAGAAGTTGGCTGCGGCCAAGGTCCCAACGTCCTTGTCTGTCGTCTATGACCGCGCCTCACCAGAGGTCATCGATGGTCTCAAGTGGGCTCTGCAACGAGGTCGCCCCGTCGATATTGATGTCCAGGTCACACTTACAGAGTCAACTTTGGAGGAATTCGAGGATGCAATCGCAAAGGCAACTGAAGGCATCGCCAATCCTCCTCCCCTCATCCTCTGTGCGTACCTTTCCCTGGGCATTCATCTTTGACCATGGCTAATATAACCCCATTATTTAGCCAACATTCTTCCTCCCCCTCATGATCTTGACCTCCCAATTATCCGATTGATGAACCATCCCTCATATCTCGCATTCCAGTCCCAAATTGCGGCCCTTTCCCTCTTGCCCAATGCGTTCATCAAATTCCTACCCCCTTCTTGGGACGCACCAACCCCGCACACTCCTGCCCCTACCACTCCTGGCGAAAATGATACCCCCGAGTCCAAGGTTCAGCGTGAGTGGAAGCGAAGGATCAAGATGTACCGTAAGTGTTGTCTCTACTTTGCAAGGGAATCATCTGCTCATGTTGGAATCAGTTGGTCCCGTCCTGGAGGCCTTTGGTTACCAGCGAATCGTCTTCGGATCTTCCCCATCGCCCTTCTCGCGCGGTCCCTCCAACCCAGGGGACTGGTATGAGCTTGCCAGAGAATCATTGGCTGAGCTCGTTACAGACCAAGAATTCGCTGACGGCATCTTCTTTGGCAATGCTCAGAAGATCTACACCCAGCAAGGACAGGCCTGATCAAAGGACTCTTACTGTTGCCCAAGTGCTTGTTGACTATGTAAATTACAGAACTCGTACCAAAGGTATTACTCAGAGAATCGCGACTGGCAGCGAGAATGGCAGCGACAGTTGGAACCTTGAAAGTTATAGCACAAAAAGGGGAATTTAATTGTTACCGAACTTTTTGTTTCCGTCGCGTTTTGATCGAGGGCTTTGTTCTCCATCCGCCACTGTGTCCAAGGCGCCTATTTACACATCGCCACGCGTTGGCCTGCGTTGGCTTTGTGGGCACACCTGCTGGAATGAAGCGAGACCGAACAAGCAGCAGCCACAACGCTCCGTAGGTGCATACATAGAGCTTTGCCTTTGACCATTTGCCCATCGCCTTGGCTGGGACTACAATGTCAGACGACGAATTCGAACGCGGTCGCAGAAGACGTGGGCGTGAAGATTCATCGTAAGTGGCGAACAGAAATCGTCGAGATCCATGCTCATCAGCCTCCAGGAGTAGCAGAGACTCCTCCCCGGACGCTGTGAGTGATCCTTTCCTTTGTGCGCATACACCTTGGTTCTGATCTGGGAGGGATAGAGGATGAGACGCTTTCCCTTCAAACTGAGGTCTGGATCTGACGACGAAGACATCGAGTTCGAAGCCCCTCCTACCCAAGCAAGCACTCATGAAATTGATACGCCTCCATCTCAACAACCACTCCTCCGACAGGCTCTAGGTTTTGGTGCAACGTCTGTGCCAGTTCCAACCTATGAGCCTACCACTGCAAAGACCCCAGGCAACAGATTCCTGCCAGGGCAAGATCCCTCCGCCTCGAGCCAACGCAAGACCTCTCAGAGTAAGCCTAGGAAGAAGCGAAAGAAGAACGAAGTGTTTCAAGCCCAGTCAAACCGCTGGAGGGTTGATCCAGGCGCGACACTGGACTTTAGAACTGAAGCACAGTCATTCGGTGACGTGCTACTACGAGAGCAGCGCCATGTCCCTGTGGTGCCCCCGGGACCCATGGGTAGCTCTTCAGCCACGTCCAACTCTACCACTCCTCGCAGAAGTACTACTCCTGGCTCCAGGAGTAAGAAACCTGGCGGCAGTGGGAAGCAGAGAAAGGCCAACCAACCGCCACCAGTCCAGGCTCCTGCACCTATCACGAACTACGGGAATTCTCCCTCTTTTGCAGTGATGCCGAGGGAACTCCCACCAGCACTGGCAGGACAACCGCCAGCGAACAGTTCGATTTCGTTTCCACAGGATTGGTACGAAAGTCGAAGACACTATCGTCACGATTATGGGCATGGGGTTCCACCGCGCTGTCCTACTGCCGCAGCCCAAGCCCCTTCTGTTACTACGACGGCAGCTTCGACACCTCCAATTGAAATACCTCAAGAAGAGACCCTACCACCCCCCCCAGGCTCTGCTTCGGGTTCCGTAGGCGGGACTGCTCAGCAGGATCATGCACCATCGACCCCTTCGAACCCCAATTTGGAGACGATCAATGGAAACGAAGTTGCTGTGGTCAACGGTTCGTGAGAATGCCTCAATAACTCCCTAGCATGTATCTGAATGAACGAATAGGCATGAAGAAAGTCACTCGACACGGCACGAGAATGGTGACCATCTTGGCCGAGGACGTTCGAAGTGGCGAAGCTGATCACCAGCTGATTGAAGTCAAGGTGCCTATACGACCTGCCGAGATTCCTGAGGACGGATTCTGGGCAAATACAATGGACATCGTGGGTTGCTCACGCCTTGACCGTTTTCATCGTACTCAAGACAATTCAGGTCGGCCAATGGCAGAAGAGTGCTGCACGAGTGGACGGTGAGCTTTCGGGAACCTTACTACCAGCCATGAAGTATTGATCATCGTCGAAAGGCCCAGCTCGTGTTTACACGCTGAGAGGAAAGTATCGGCAGGTCATCCTGCGCGTCAATGCAGCGAACAAAGATACCTTTTCTTCCACGAACGTTATTGTCAAACCAGATCGAACGCTCGAAGTTGTCATTGAATCTGTGGGTTGAGCATATACCCCATTCCCCATGTTTCTAAACCATCAGTCTTAGCTTCCTACTCCAGGGCTTCTTCCCCCACCTCCAGCGATACCCGAGTCACTGAAAAGCCAGATGGGAAACAGACAAGACGAAGGTATGAGTGACGTGGAGTCCAATACAGATTCAGTCTCCGAGATAGCACCATCGCCACCCCCCGGGCAACGGCCAGCAGCTCGAAAGAAGCCTCGCGCTCCTCCAGCGTCCTCCAGTGACAGGCACTATCGCAAAGACCAGGGGCTTACGGCAACTTCAACCAGGGTGTCTCATAGTCCTGAAAAGAGCCGTGTAAATCATGTTCGTCAACGATCCCCGACAGCGCAGGGATATGACAACCGTCGTTCTCGCTCTTCCGAACGAGGCTCCAGCTTGGCAAGAGCTCACCGGGGCAGCTCAGACTCTTCGTCAACGTCTTCCGACTACGATGAGATTCCTCAACCAGGAACAGGCAGCACGAGGTCTCCCTTGCGATCAACCCCATCCACTGCACCGGCCAGCCGTCGTGCAGAATCTCATGCAACCTCTGAAACCTCCCCGAAACCAGCTGGGGTGCACCAAATCCCTGGGATGTCAATCGTTGGGCATTTCGTCCCTTCAACGAGACTAGGGGATTCCACTTCCGTTCTGTATAGCCAGCCTAAGGCTGCAACCAAGCGCCCCTCTGCAGACCGGAGGGGATACGAAACGCCCAAGTCGGAGGCTGAGCCCGAGGAAATTGACGAGGCCATCTCGAAGCTCGTAACCTTCCAGTTTCAAAAGGAACCTGGTTTTGCCGAATTTTACATGTGGCACGCAAAGCCTACAGCGGACAACATGGTGAATGTGTACCGACTGGTTAAGAAGGTTGCCGACCAGTATGTGGGTATCATCGCTCCGTTTAGGTCGAAGCAAAACCTGATCATCGAGGAGGTGCGGGCTTCTCTCTCTTCGAAGACCTCATAGTCTCAACGTGACTTGACCTAGAAACATCTTATCCGAGGCATTCCTTGGGTTGGCGGAAAACCTGGTGACGATTTGATAAGAAACGTGAACCGAACACTAGACCTCTTGGAACTTTATGGGCCTAAAGGAACAAGGACACAAGACTCTGAGGTCAAGACACTTTTGGATGACACTTCCTTTCCAGGGCTTTCGGAAAATCGCATTGGGCACCTCCTCCAGGTCCTTGAGGCCGTTGACAGGAGGTGGAACAGAGACCATCCCAAGGGCAAAGAGTTGGAGGGTGGTTATGTCTAATTATCTCCATGTATATGCTTCCATCATGTGCACGCCATATCTTGTAAATGAATGCTCTCTGAGCCTTTGCGAGGTGAGGTGAAGATGAGGAGGAAGCGTGAGAATTGATTTATGACAAACGCGCCTCAAAGATCCAGAGCGATATCTCGCAGTCGACGCGTATTGGAGAGTGCATCTTCCTCAGCCTCCATCATGTCCTCCAGCATAGAGCTCATCAATCCCAAGGCTGAGAGTGTGAGGCGGCAACAGGCCCTTCAGGTAAGTCTTTTCAACTAGCTTCCGTTCGTGAACTGAGCAGTCATCTAGGTCAACACGACTGGTGCCATGGGTCTGGCACAAGTCGTGAAAGGAAATCTTGGTGAGCTTCCAAGACTCCTTGATAAATTGGTCGAGTAGCTCAATGAGTATTAGGACCTCGTGGGACCCTCAAAATGCTTGTAGATGGCGCTGGTCAGATAAAAATGACGAAAGACGGCAAAGTGCTTCTCTCAGAAATGCAAATCCAGAACCCTACGGCTGCCATGATCGCTCGAACTGCCGTTGCTCAGGATGATCAAGTTGGTGACGGAACCACGTCTGTCGTTCTGCTCGTTGGAGAGTTGTTGAAGCAGGCCGATCGGTATACATCTGAGGGCGTCCACCCAACCATCATTGCTGAGGGCTTTGATCTTGCAAAGAAGGAGGCTTTGAAGGTGAGTATTTGCGTTATTGGGTACCTGTTCAGACCCGAATGTGCTTCCTATAGTTCTTGGACGACTTCAAAGTTAAGATGCAACCTGATCGCGCTACCTTGATTAACATTGCCCGAACGTCCCTCGACACAAAACTTTCAAGCGTCCTTGCCAAGCAGCTTGCAGCCGATGTTGTCGACGCTGTATTGACTATCCGCCGACCACCGCCTACTGCTGGTGCGTCTGTCCCGTTTACTTCTGGAAGATTTCCCGCTAAACATTGGTTTAGATACGGCCGAGATGTGGAGGGAACCCATCGACTTGCACATGATTGAAATCATGAAGATGCAGCATCGGACAGCGTCTGATACTCAACTCGTTCGTGGTCTCGTTATGGACCACGGTGCCAGGCATCCCGATATGCCGAAGCGTCTTGAGAACGCGTTCATTCTCATTCTGAATGTCAGCCTTGAATACGAAAAGACGTAAGCAGCCTTCCCGTCCACCCAAACTATGCTTGACCCTTTCCATAGCGAAGTCAACTCTGGTTTCTTCTACTCTTCAGCTGAGCAACGTGAAAAGCTGGTTGAGTCTGAACGAAAGTTCACCGACGCCAAGTGTCGCAAAATTGTTGAACTCAAAAACCTCGTGTGCGATCAAGCTGTTGGATCGAATGAGAAGCCCAAGTCCTTCGTCATCGTCAATCAAAAGGGGATCGACCCTTTAAGTCTGGACATCCTCGCCAAGAACGGAATCTTTGCGCTCCGTCGTGCAAAGCGCCGAAACATGGAACGGTGTGTTGGTGTATCTGTCAGGGGCTGAGACATCAACTTACCGAGGCAATAGTCTTCAGTTGGTCGCTGGTGGTGTTGCCCAGAATTCGGTGGATGATCTAACACCAGACGTCCTTGGTTGGGCTGGTTTGGTGTACGAGCACACTCTTGGTGAAGAGAAATACACATTCGTCGAGGACGTCAAGGAACCCAAATCCGTCACCCTCCTCATCAAAGGCCCTAACCCTCATACAACCCAGCAAATCCAGGATGCTCTTCGTGACGGTCTTCGAGCGGTCAAGAACGCGATTGAGGACGAGGCATTGATTCCTGGCGCTGGTGCCTTTGAGGTCTCCTGCTCGGCGCACTTGAGTGGCCCTGTGAAGAAGAGTGCAAAGGGTCGTGTCAAGATGGGTGTTCAGGCGTTCGCAGATGCCATGCTCGTCATTCCCAAGACATTGGCTGCCAACGGTGGATTTGATGTACAGGACGCTATCGTTGCCCTTCAGGTGAGCACTGGCATCTGTTCTGCGTTGGCAGCACTTGAGCTTACAGTGAACCAGGACGAGCAATCCGAAGGCAATGTTGTTGGCCTCGATTTGCAGTCTGGAGAGCCGTTTGACCCAACAGTGGAAGGCATCTGGGACAATTATCGGGTAAAGAGGCAGATGCTTCACTCATGGTCGGTCTTTTTTACATGCTGTCCCTCTCTCTACATTTACTGATGCTCTCCTCAGCTCTGTCATCGCAGTTAACCTGCTATCAACGGACGAGATTCTGCGGGCTGGGCGTAGCTCCTTGAAGCCCGATGGCGCCCAGTAGATCACGACAGACGTAAAATCAATCGAGTTCCAGTTTTCACTTCCCTCTGTCCGGCATTTACAAAGTGAATTGGGCTTGTGGTTTCAACAGCGGGTTATTTCTACAGTACAAGATGCTAATTAAGGGCGTCGAATCTGTGCATACAGAGGTAAAGGAGTTTCTAGTTATAGGTAGATTCTGAGGTCACCCGTGAGGAGTAGGTTAATGGAACAAAGAACGACAACTGGTACGAAAGCGAAGACGGACACTTCAGACAGTTCTTCTGGCGTAACAGAAATAAATAGGTCGTTTACAAAAAATGTCCCAAAGGGTTGCTTATGTCTGGAGAGTAGACTGTTATAATTCAGAGCTGTCCGAAAGACTATCCCAGCCAGCGTTGACCAGGCATGGTGACGGTTTGGGTACCGCCAGGATAGTAGTTCCAGCAGACGTAGTCGTGATCAAAGGAGAGGAGAGTTTCATCGTCAAAGTGTCATCAGCGGGGATGTGTCGCAGGGGATAAATACCGTCGATGGGGTTCAGGCGAAATTTGGAGGGATTGTCCTACGGGGATCCGGTGTCAAAGTTTGCTTGCAGAAACGCCGGCCGGGCTGGAGAACTCACGTCACTATTAACAAGGAAGGATTTGGCCCATCTCGGCGAGTAGGTTTGACCCGTGGTGGACCATTCCTGACGCGCCGAGGCTGGTGAAGGAGGCTCACGTTGATTTTCCACATCCTCATCCTGTTCCTTGTCATCAACCGTAAGCTCGGTGCTGGTGAGGCGTTCGGGCAGTTTGGAAAGGGAAATCCAGCGACGCTTAGAGAAGGTGAATGGGGAGGGGTTGTAAGTCAACGGGGCGCGATGGGTAATTGGCGCGGGCAGGAGTGAGGATGCGCTCAAATCATCGGCCTCGACGATCTCGGGACCGGGAGAGTCTTGGAGATCCTCTGGCGTTTCGGGCGAGTTGTCGTCATCCGAAGACGAAGAGTCGTCGTGTTTGACAGGGGCCCACGCTTGCAGGGCAAAGTTGAGAGGACTGGGGTTTGAGAAGAGTTTGGGACCCCTGAAAGTGGAGACCATACGAGGCATCGAATGTGGTTGGAATTTCGATGATTCGTCTTTTGGTTCCGGGGAGGCACGAGCATGCTTCTTCTTGGGAGCACTTTCCATGATTTGAACATCATCGTCTACGTCCATGCTATCATCTCCGACACTTGAACGCTTGCGGCGGGGAGACGTCCATGTACCCGCTCGTTCATTTGTGTCCTTCCTTGTTTTCGGCGACTTGGGCGAGCATGGAGCTGAGCCTGAGGACTTTCTCATCGGCTTCTCCTTCCTCTTGAATTGGCCGTTTCCTGCGCGGGGCTGAGCTTCGCGCCCGCTTGCCGTCCTGGAAGTCGAAGTGAAAGGGATCGGGGTTGGCTCTTCTTCGACCTTGACAACGACCTTGGGCGTTGGCGCTGGCGCTTTCGCAGGTGCAGCCTTGGGCCTGTAACGTGGAGATGTCAACCTGGGGCGGCCGCGCTTGCGCTTGACGGGAGGTTCCTCAGGAGCAACCGCAGCTTTGGTAGGGACTACAGGGGCAGAAACCGCAGCTCGCTTGAGTTTGATAATGGGTGGGGGCTCCATCTTCGTCTTCTTGGACTGCCTTGGGTTAGTATCTGCTGTACTCTCGTGTTGTCGCTTCTTGTCCTGTTTCGTCGGGGGCGGGGTCTTGGCTCGAGCGACTTCTGCTTGCTTTTCTAGGTATCTAAGAACCTTTTTCGAGGACTTCGAGGCTGTATCTGCAGGAGTGGCAGGTCGAGGCGATGGAACAGTGACCCCGGGACCAGGTACACGGGAAGGCCATATTGCTTGATAGATAGCGAAATGGCGCATGCATCTAGTTTGCCTGTAAGAACCACTTCTCAAATCTCACAATCAAACCACGTACCTTGGGCAATCCTGCTTTTTCTTCTTCCCACGTTTGCTTTCTGGCCCTAGCCCCCACACGACTTTTGAATCTAGAACGATAACTGGCAGTACGTTGAAGCATGTGACGCAGATGGGCAAGGGTTTGCCATCAGCACCCACTGGAGCTTCCTTCTTCTGGGTTTCCTGTCTGAGCTCGACAGGAGCAGGGGCTGAGGGACGTGCGCGGAGTACGCGCTGCTCTCCATCTTCCCGCTTGACGGCGGTATCATCGCTTCGAGGTGTACTCCTAGCGCTGGTACGAGAAGGGACAGGGGTCGACACTGTAACGTGTGTTTCGGTGGGATGTTCCTTGCCGTGGACCGGCGCAGAGGCCAAGCGAGAGTTAGTAGCCCGTGAAGAGCGTCGAAGGGAGGGTGCAGAAGGGGTGGTCGATTTCGACTGAGCCTGGGCTGTAATTGTCTTGCTCACTGCTTCGCGGCTCTGCCGGCGCGTTGAGATGATCGAAGTAAAAGGGCGGGTGGGTTGCGGTGCTTTGACTTCTTTGGCTTCCTCCACTGAAGAAGACGATAAAGAGGTCAGGGCGGAGGAAGATCGGGATACTGGTAAGCTGGAAAGGGATGTCAGGGCTGGAGAGCTTGATGAAGGTAGGGGTGTCAGGTCGGAAGCTGCATCCATGTCGGCCAGATCCTTTGCCCCCGCGAGAGGAACAGCGCCGTCTTCCTCGTTCTCGCTCTCGTCGCTATCTTCATCCTTGGCAGCAGTGATTGCATACACGCCGCGTCTTGTTCGCCTCTCGTTCACGTCGACCTCCTGCCTAACCTCTTCCTCCTCGGCTTCTGTGTCAGATGATGAATCGGATTCGGCGTCAGAGTCTGAATCCGAACTATCTTCCTCGTCTGGTTCCACGGAATATCCACCTCTGCCATTCTTCTCACACGTCTCGCATAGACAGTGACGGTTCCTTTTGCCAACTGAACAAGACGCACACGCGCCATCAGCACACGCCACCACCACAGGTAGGAACGGTTAGACTCACAATACCCGTCTCCATAATGCGCTGTAATCTCTTCTCCCACTGCGATTGGTCTAAGAACCCTGAATGTGATGTAACGACCTTCTCTGAAAAGCTCGCAGTTGTTGTCACAGTCGTGCTGTCATAGAAGGCGGGGTCAGGCGACGTCAGAAGTTATAATGCAGGGTGCTCCTCACATTGACAAAACGGGCCGGACCCAAAAAGAGATGGTTCTTCTTCATAGACTTGGAGTGGATAACGCTGAAGTCCCGCCTAATCTCAGAGTTGACAATCCCAGCGCGCTTGAGTTCCTTGTCCTCTTCCTCGGTCAGGTTGGCCATGGAGCCCTTGAGTTCGGTAATGACAGCGCCGGGGACCAGAGGCCGAGTTGCAAGGACGCATAGCTCTGACTTGCCAGTGTGGGTCGAGTAACGCGACGTGTGGGCGATTTCGATGCACCCAGAGGGGTGATAAAGCTCAAAGTACCGCGAAGCGTGTCTGTGAAAACGGTTATAACACTTGCTGGTGCATGAATTCAACGTTGAAATCTCACGTCGCGAAGGCATTTATCTGCTTCTGGGTATAGGACTTGAGGTAGTACCGAACAGAGGCAAACCTTGTGTGGCGTTGTCAGTGCAACATTTCAGTATGACAGTCAGTAGTGCGTACAATAGGAGGTCATCGACAGCTTGCTTGACCGCTTGCTGAATTGTGCCCCTTGCGATGACAAGCTGGTTGAACCAGTCTTCGAGTTAGTTCGTCCCTTCAAGTGCCTAATAAACGACGACGTACACGTCGAACGAGGTGCATGAGCTCGTCGGCGTCGGTTTTGGGAAACCGCGTCGTTGGGTCCATCTTGTGAACAACTAGAGGCACCTGGCCTGTGCCTAGCTTCTCGACGAGCAGATGGCTCAGAAAGTCGTCGTCATGGGATAGGTCGTGCACATTCATGATCTTGGTTGGCCGCCATATCAGAGCGCTTGAGCGCATTGGCGTCGAGGATGAGGAGGATGCTGAGGCCATTTGGCGCAGCAGCGTCGATGTCGGGCGGCGACGACGACGACGACGGAGGGGGTGGATGGTGGTCGGTTGAAAGCCTGAGAGCGTGGCACAAGGGGAAGAAAGGTTTTCAGTGACGCCGAGAATGTTACTTCTTATGTAACATCGGGCACACGTTATTTTAAACCTCCCGAGTCCACAAATTATTTGACCATTCAAAGCGAGCTGTCTGTGACGTCTGTAAACGTTCAAAAGATCCATGTTGGTCAGGTTACTTGCTTAGGTACGATCGGAATACAATACATGGCGAATCAATGATACAGGATGGGCGATGCAGCCGCCCGAAGGCAGTGGAATGAATGGTGTACAACATGTAATTAGAGACCCCCGCGGAGACGGAGAACTAAAAAAATAAATGTTAGCTGCTATGCACCGAGATTCTTTAATACCGACGTACCCAAGTGAAGAGTGCTTTCCTTCTGGATATTATAGTCGGAAAGAGTGCGACCATCCTCGAGTTGCTTTCCAGCAAAGATCAGGCGCTGCTGGTCGGGAGGAATACCTTCCTTGTCTTGGATCTTCGCTTTGACGTTGTCAATGGTGTCAGACGATTCAACCTCAAGGGTGATCGTCTTTCCAGTCAACGTCTTGACGAAAATTTGCATGCCACCGCGGAGACGGAGAACCAAGTGCAACGTGGACTCCTTCTGAATGTTGTAGTCAGAGAGCGTACGACCGTCCTCGAGCTGCTTTCCAGCGAAAATGAGACGTTGCTGGTCAGGGGGGATGCCTTCCTTATCCTGGATCTTGGCTTTCACATTGTCAATAGTATCCGAAGATTCGACTTCCAATGTGATAGTCTTTCCAGTCAATGTCTTGACGAAAATCTGCATGCCTCCACGAAGACGTAGAACCAAATGAAGGGTCGATTCCTTCTGGATGTTATAGTCGGAGAGGGTACGGCCGTCTTCGAGCTGCTTGCCGGCAAAGATCAATCGTTGCTGGTCGGGAGGGATACCCTCCTTATCCTGGATCTTTGCTTTGACATTATCAATAGTGTCAGAGGACTCGACCTCCAGGGTGATGGTCTTGCCCGTGAGGGTCTTCACGAAGATCTGAGACGGGGCCAAGTCAGTCACATACACCTAGGCTAGCACCACGGGGGTTACTCACCTGCATGCCACCTCGGAGACGCAGAACCAAGTGGAGAGTCGACTCCTTCTGAATGTTGTAATCCGAGAGAGTTCGGCCATCCTCGAGCTGCTTTCCAGCAAAGATGAGACGCTGCTGGTCGGGAGGGATGCCCTCTTTGTCTTGGATTTTGGCCTTAACGTTATCGATGGTATCGGACGACTCCACCTCGAGGGTGATAGTCTTTCCGGTGAGGCTGAAAGGAGTCAGGTTTGCCACCTTGAAATGTGAATCAAAGGGGTGTAACGTACGTCTTAACAAAGATCTAGTAGACAAATTCATGATGAGCGCTGCTCGAATGTAAAGCCCTGATGACCCGGCTTACCTGCATGTTGAGTGGTTGGAGGTAGTGGTTGTGGTTAAAGATGGAGAATGATCAAGAGCGCAGCCCTACAGCTCCTTTAAAGGCACGGTGCCGCAGCGATTACAAATCCGATCACACCAATTTAGTCACCGATTGAGTCATTAGCGCTCGTCTCCGGTACGCGCAGCTCCTTGCTCCTGCACGTCCAGTACTGACGCAATGTCCTACACTGCAGTACACTGACAGTAGAACCCTTGGACCTTAATCTAATGGCTACCGAAGATCATCATCTGATCTATAGCTGTCTGAGATCTTGACGGTGGTAACACGAGCAACAGGACGCTCACAGTGCACTTGGACTGAAACTAGGCGTCAATAATCCTTTTATAAAATACTGTCGATTGTTTTGAGCTCGGTGGCCACCGATGACAGCGACCTGCCTGGAGTCTGGACCTGCTCGCTTCTGCTGGCCTCCGCTGGCTCCGAGTTTCCAGTTTGATTCCATCCACCGTCTTCTAATTCTATGATCGAATTCCAACGTCCTGCCCCGCACTCGTGGTCGGATAATCGGTTTTCTCGGCTGGTGTTGCACGCGCTTTAACGCATGTCCTTTTCCGGTGTCCTCCCTCGAACTGCTGTCTATTTACTCGAAATGGCCAACAAATGCTTCCCAATATGACACTGCGAAAACTTCGGCGTTTTGTCTGATTTAAGCTCTTGTTGCGGCACTGGAGACAACCAGCTTGCTTAAAACCGAATCTCAGCCTAGTGTATCCCGCTTCGATGACTCTCCCGTGTCCAATCGTTAGCGAAGGTGCCCCAGATTTGAAGCATTTTCTTAACCCATCTGGGTTCCTGGATGCTGTTGCCCTTGGGCCATTGCGCTTGCACAACCTCGTGATCTCATGTTTCCCCTCGATGACGAATAGACTCGCTCTCTCCCAGGTAAATGGCCAGGTTCATGACGCCAAATCTCTCAAGTCCATAGTGGTCCAGGGGAGCCGTCCGGTTTGTGTTCACGTCAATTCCACGGCACATTCCATTCGCTGTTCTTTAATTCATTTCGCTTCCCGCTCTTTGACCACGCGACATGAACTAGAGAAATGGTCCTTGCTTTTCCTGAACCGACCTTCTGATGCGTCCAAAACCTTCGGCCAGCGGTTTCTGGGCGCGAGCGGCAATAGGCTACTCGGACATACCACATCCGCCGCTGTACGCGCTCATCGGAACGTGGAGAGACATTCGAGATCGCGTCGGCAATCTCTTCAATCATGCCTTCTTGTGAGTGGGTCATGGTGAGCAAGCATGGCGGGGAACCACCGTTCCTAATGGTGTCACCCAAGCCTCTAACGTTAGCCGTCTTTTGCACAAGTTGTGACGCCTTCGCGCGATGGTCTCGTGATTCCCCTTGACGGATATGTTTACCTTCGCATGGAGAAATTCAGGCAACTTGACATCTACGAAGTGAGCGTAGAAACTCTAAAGGAGTAGATGTGGGATCGGACTTCTCCGTTTGTGCTTTTTTCGTATGGGTGTGCCAGACCCACTCATCGCGTACCGAGTGGTGGCCAATGGTAGCATACGGAAGACTGTGATTTAAAAGGACTACTCATTGTTGAACTGAGATACTGTTTCTCTATCTGCGATTTATTTACATGCTTGACTGTCCAGTTCAGTTTTGGGGTATACTGGATGGCGTGGAATCACTAATGATACAAATGCCCATGGCAAACCGATAGATCCAAAGAGATGTGAGAGAAAATCTAGGCAAGGAATGATGAAATGGGGTAGGCTTTCGAGCAGATTTGCCTCACAGTGAAAGAGTGAAAGTGGGGTATCAGGAGGGTCATAAATGCATGCGCGTGGGGTATGTGTCGGGAGCGATTGAAGGTAATTCATGTTCCTTTTCTGTGATTGGAAAAAGGGGTCAGCGGTCGAAGTAGATACCGAGGGGGAAGTCAGCGGTCGAAGAAGCAGGTGATCGTCGGGCTCGTTGGTCGTCCCTGACTCCGAGAACTTCACCTCCCCGGATGAGGTGGTGCCAGTAGACTTTTTCGCCGGATGTAAGACGGCGGGGGACTGGATGTTCCTTGTACTCAACAATGTGAGGAGAGGATTGAGCCAACGCGGGAGGGAGATCGTGCCCTCGGTCTATCTGTTCAGAGGGACGGTGCGACGAGAGGACGCGGCGAGGGGAAGGGTCCGAGAGGGAAGCAGGAGAAGATGGACGGCGATTCGGAGCCCCGTTCGATGGAGCGTAGGACATGTTATACTCGAACGGGTGGCTCGGAGGAAGGGGGACGGGCTGCGCGATAAGCACTGTCTCGTGTTCGTTGACGCCTTTTTCTCCAGGAACGTAGCGTCGTTCCATCGCCTCAATCTCAGAGGAGTGGAAGACGAAGCGGTGGCCGTTAGTCGACCTGCTCGAGGTGGCTATCGACGAGGTGCATCGCACACACTTGACAGATAGATCAGTTCGACTGTTGGTCAAGATGAAATGGAAACGACCCACAGGTGATACAATCATATAACCAACGGCTGTCCCGCATCCATGACAGCATAGCGTTTGCGTCAAGCAGTCACACGTCCTCGTTGGGGAAGGTGAGGAAGTCCGCCGACTGCTAGAGCCAGGCTCGTCGGCCTCAGCTTCTGCTGACCATGCAGAGCAGTTGGCAGGTTGCGCGTCCGTAGAGTAAAGCGAAACATTGGGCCTCAGCAAAAGGACAGCCTGCATAGGACGTGGTCAGGCTTGAGCACATGTCGTGCCCGTCTAGAGATAACGAACCTTCATCCCTCGATTCGTGAGGAACGTCCCGCATGACTTGCAGTCCAGGATCCAAACTTTATGGACAACCGGGGGAGGGAGATGTTGTGAGTAAGAGCTGTGGGAGTGCAGCTGCTGCGAGTATGGAGGATGGTACTGAGGAGACATTTTGGCCAGGAGAGGAGCGGGGGCGTCAGCAGAAGGTCGCTCTGTGAGCAGCGGGTTTATCTACTTTTTTCATACATTGCCGGGAGATCTGGCTTCGTGAATCTCACAGCCAGTTGAAGGCCGAACTGGTGGCGCGTTCGAACCGACTGACATACCAAATCGACTTACCAACTGGGTTAAGCTTGCTGCTCTGAGAAACATCCAGGCATCTGCACGGATATCCCCATATGGAGATTCTGATGCCAAGATCAGGTCCATTCCCAGAACAGCCCGCCGATCACAGTGCTGACTCTCGCGTTCCTTCAATGCAGACCAATATCGCAACCCTCACCCAATCTTCCAAGGTCGGCGCTGCGAAACGACGGGCGAAGCGGAATGAGATCAAAGAGGTTTTGTTTGATGATGAAGCCCGCAGGTGTGTAATTGCTCTCAGGCTGAGTTCCGAATAGCGATTGATTTTCGACTAGGGAATTCTTGACGGGATTTCACAAACGTAAAAAAGCTAAAGCAGATGCTGCTCGACAGAAAGCGAAGGAACGTGAAAAGCAGGAAAGACTAGAGGAAAGGAGAGAGGTATGCCCGGCTTACCCAGTCGAAAGCGCAATCCTCTCAATAACCTGATAGATCAAGAAGGAACTCAGAGAGCGAGCTACCCAGAATGCGGCGGAGGTGGAAAGGGCATATGCAGATCTTCTCGGTACGATAAAACCTTGGTTTGGCCATCTGATACTTACTGTTTGTAGGACGGACTGATCAAGACTTGGAAGATGACGAGTGGGATGGCGTAGGCACATCGACAGGCGGCAGAGAGCAGGACGAAGAGTACGAAGGGGAACAAGTTGTCGCAACAGTGACAGTGGTTGAAGATTTTGATCCTACAACTATCACCACTGGGCCTATTCCTCCACCTCGGCCTTCCCTGAATGAAGACCGGGTTGTGGACTCGACAAGCACTCGCTTGGCCAAACCAACTAGCCCTAAGGTCAATAAACCCAAGCCGAGGACCAAAAAAATCAGCTATCAGACAAAAGATGCCCGGAAACATGAAAGGAGCAAGCAGCACGCACGGAAACTCGAAAAGGCTGCTCTCGCAGGGCGGCGCGACAAGTCCACCAAAAAACGGGGCAAGCCAAGACGGTAACTGGTGACCCCCGTTCTTACTGTCCCAATTTTTCCATTTGGTTCACTTTGCCCATTCGCCTTGAACCCCTTGGGATAACACCTTCTATCACAGTAATGCCAATTCATTGGGCCTTTACTTCCTCACGTCGATGTTCATCTGCCTAGCATTCATTCATTCATTCAAAAGTGAATTGCCCCCCATTATGGTACATTAAACAAGCCACCTTTTGTAAGTAGTATGTGCACATTAATGGGCCACGTCCAGAACGTCGTTTCGTCTCATCACCCTCAGTCAGGATTGAAAAGGGGTAATCCAAGGCAAGCCATGCTTCCAGCATAAGACCGTATTGCTCCATACACTCAACCTTACTCCATGTACTTTCTATCCCGCAGAAGCTACAGAAGCGCATGTAATGTGACCTTTTCCTGCATGTGCTCACGGACTTCCTTAAGGTTTTATGGACTGGACGCCACCACATCGCTTCAGGCGCTTCTGTCGCTATCCTTTGGTTCGGGTTCACCAAGGTTTGCGAATTCGGTTCTCATTGTGGGTGTGATTACGCCTCTTGAGCATGATTGCGTTGTTGTTCTCATGAATCCAACTGGACTTATCGTAATATCTCCAGGCGGTAGGTTAAATCTAGGACCTTCTCCCGCTTCTGTACTTCTCCTACCTTTTGCCAACGGTTAGTCCCGCAGATGGAAGATCTACTTATAAGACTGTTACTAGTGGCCCGGATGCATACCCAGGAGAAGCGCTACCGGTACCTATCAGTGACTGTCATATCGACACCAAGGGAGATAAAGGGGGACCAGGATGTCAAGCGCCCTCGCAAGCGCCTCAGATCATGTGGGTGCACGATCCGGACGGGCGACGGCCTTACGGAACAGACATCGGCGGAGCTGCGTCGCGCTTGGACAACTGCGAGCAACACGTTGACCACAGCGACCACACCCAGATTCCATATCCTCTCGATGAACTCGCTGTATACCGCCGGAGTCCGGCAAACAAGCTCTCTGCAAGGGGATCTAGACAAACTAAGAAGTGGAGATACGAGTGCGGCCTTGCTAGGTGAGTGACAATCGCTTTCAGCAATGGATCTGTAGCATTGACAACTGAAGGTTAATCTGTGCTCGTTTGTTAGGACAGATTTCTGCATCCCTAGCAGCTTTCAACCGTACCATTGAGGATTACGATGCCATGACCAAGCGTGAAATGATCAAGGCAAAGCAGGAAAAGGCACAGATGTAAGATGACATTCGCCTGACCTCGTGACAACTGCCTAAACCCCAGCCAGGCGCGTTTCAAAGTTCAGGACAGATCATTCAGAGCTTCGCGCTCAGTTTGAGAAGCTGAAAGCTGAGGCAACAGCTGCTGTACGTTCACAGATCCATCTATCTTGTCTGTTCCTTGGCTAATGCGAATGAGCAGAATGCTGCGGCGCAACGCTCAGAACTGATATCAGTTTCTGGGACCCCAATGTCTCCTTCGGATGCTCGGAGAAGGTTCCAACCGACTTATCCACCACCCAACTCGACGTCACACCTTCATCCAGGTCTCCGTTCACAGCACTCAGAGACAGTAGCGGAATCCCCGTTCCGCGGTCCAGGCTCTCAAAACAGCTTCTCTGCTCGAGACGCACACGCATTGGATGAGCATACCTTTATTCAGAATACCAGTGACAGACTGGATGACTTCTTAGCCCAAGGCCAAGAGGTTTTGAATAACCTGGTTGATCAGCGGCAGATGCTGAAAGGCACACAGAAGCGGCTTCTCGACGCGGCCAACACCCTGGGACTCAGTCGGAATGTCATTGGTTGGATAGAAAAACGGAGGTGTGTATTCATTAGTATCTTGTTCAGCATTCTTGTACTGAACTTGACCCTAGCACACAGGATATGTATCTGTTCATCTTTGGCGCTATCTTCGCCTTCGTCTGTTTCGGACTCATCTGGTATTATCTCGGCTAAGTCGGCGTTGTTACAACAGACTTTGCTTTCGCCCTTTATATATCTGTGGCCTGCGTGGTCCCTTTGTTACTTATTTTGGCCTAATATATCCTCATACCCACTTTACGGCTCGGTACTCATGTGTTCACCTAATAGCGAATACGAATACTGAGTTTGAAATCGCGCGAACGACATGCCTTTTTAGGCAATAAGATCAGTGGCTTGACAATTCCGTCGACTCTTGCAATAAGCCTGCCCTCGCGTGTATGGGCACTCTTTGTATCCTAGTCATACCCAATAGAGAGGGTATACGCTTAATGGAATTAAATGAGGTTCCCCCCTTAAAAATTTCCCTCAAGATCTGCCGTGCCCGGCTTTTCCAAGCTTTGAAAATGTGTCAATTCAGGTCTCTTCATCTGTTCCCCCCGGGCTGGTGGTTGCGGCGTTCAACGTTGACATGTGAACATTCTAATAGTGAGCATTGAGATTTATTAGACCCTACTAATTGAAGCTAAAAGCTTTATCGCGAATTTATCATTTTATCATTTTATTTTGCTTCTTTGCCTCTTGTTATTTGCCCGTCTCTTCACTTTGAAGTTGACTAAACTCTACTCACCTTTGCCTTTGCTTCCAAAGTAGAGATATTTGCCTCCTTCTTTGTCGTTAGCTTCACTATTGTACTATCCGAGTCTTGATAGGTTTATTGGTCTATATTTAGCCACCACTTAGGCGCCCGCGGCCTATTCAAGTCGAAATCGTGCATCTTCCGCTCTTAAGTCTCACGAGAAACACCCAGGCTAGCCCAAAAAAGAAAAAGGCACAAAAAGTGAGTTCGTGCTTTCAGTACGGTGGAGGTGAATAAGGTTGCTCGTCTGTCGACATTGTGCAATACGAGAGCCAGTGTCTCAATTGTGGGTTGGTCGATTGCCTGAGCTCGGGCGCAATCCTAACAAGCAGAATAGACTGTTCTGAGGGGAAAAGGAAGGTCAGGCTAGCTAATAATATAAATTTCAGTATCGAGTCGAGAGCCTGTAGTCCTAAACTGCGCATACAGTGAAATCGATGATTGAAGCACTATCATATCTTGATAATCGAATAGCGCATAATTTGATGATCGAATAGTGAACGGCGCTATCTTATCCACTATTTGGCTCCTAAATCGGGAAAAACTCTTTAATGAATTCCCTACTCAGGAAACTACCCACACGAATAGCAACTGGCGGCTTGTTGCGGCTTGTTGTAGCCATTCCCACAGCGTTCACGTCACCAAAATACCGATTTGCGCGCCTTACCTGCTACTGAGAAGGTTGGGGTACTTGGGAGGTCGCGTAAGGTGAATTGTGAGGACCTTCTCCTCCTCCTCCCTTTCCTCCCTTTCTTCTTCCTTCCTTTTAAGGAATTTCTTCTTTAGGAAACTCGTATTTATTTTATTTTCAGGTGAACACATGAGTACCGAGCCCACTTTACCGTCGCATTTAGGCGCCTGTCCGCCTACCGCGTGACCTGCTTAGTCCTGACGTAAAGGAAGGGATCCAGGGAAGTTCGCAGCGGCTCTTTCCCTCCGACCACAACCGAACATGAACATCGCCTTTCACGGTCGCTACATATGGCTCTTGGTTGTTGCATTTGCCCTGACCTGCTCCGCTCGTGCTTTCAATCCAATTGAATGGGCCAAAGGTTAGGTTATCACCAATATAGAAGCGCGCCTTATTAAACCCAGCGTAGGCGTCGGTATGCTGAATCCCCTTGTGAGCTCATATCTTGCAACCCATAATGGTTTAGTTACTGACTCTTCTATTAGTTCCACGAGGGCTGCTTCCTAACGCTCGCCGTTCTGCAGTCCACGACGTGGAGGTGAAGCTTCCGGTGCTTCATATGGACAATATCCTTGGTCAAGTGTCCGATGTGTTACCACAAATCGACCTCAAAGAGGTTGAGAAGGGTTTCTCTGAGTTTGCTCACAATATCGCCAAGGCAGAGCAGGCGCTTGAGAAGGCTTTGGCGAAGGGCAGCTTCGACCTCGGTCATTTCAGTGAAGCATTTGTGAAAGAGTTTGAAAAGCGAGGGTTAGAATTTCAGCAAGAGCTTCTCGAAACTACCACCCTAACTGAGGAAGACGACGTCAACTTTGCCGAACTGGAGCGCTCATTGGATAATATCTTGGACAAAGTTCAAGAGGTGTTTGTGGATGTTGCAGGTGCCCTCCAAGTGGATCAAATCCATTCAGAGAAAATCTTCGACGAGATCAGAAGTCCATTGAAGCACTTGATAGTTGTCACTGGTATATGTTCTTTTCGCTCGCTTGTTGACCCACGCTCACCGCCCTTCACAAGCCAAAACTATAGAGCGACATCCGTGCCTGTTGGAATTGGCACTTTACCTCGCAGTCCGGCCGTTGCCAATAGCTGGCTGGTTAATTTCACCAATCATGACTCTCTTGGGCTTCGCTGCGAAAGGCCCTGTAAAAGGTATGTATAAATCGCCCTCCGTCTCTCTCGCCGGTCCATAAATCTTACTTCTCGGACAGGATCATTTGCTTCCTCGGTCCAGCGCAAGGTTTACAAGGGCGGTGTGCCGAAAGACAGTTGGTTCTCTAAAGCTCAAAGTGCAGGGATGAAGGGTGAGGGTCCCCCGGTGCTTGGGACTGTCTTGGAGCTCTCGGCGTTGGGTCGCAATGCGCGTGATCACGGGCGCTTATTTTAGCTGTGCGTTTTGCATGGCTAACGAAGTGTTTTTCACTTGTATTTATATATAACCAATTGTTCTCCACTGTGACAAGTATCCTGAAATATCTACTCTCCGTCCAGGCGCCGAGTTCAGAACGCTACACGAGGCAAAGTGCTGTTCATTGGCACTGTGGGCGTAGCCGTGGGAATTGACGCTATACTTAAGGTTGACACCGTTGCTGTGGACAACTAGTCGACCTTGACTTTCACCTTCATTCACAATGCAGCTGAAAGCTACGGGCACTGTTCTCTCCACGTTTATCCTCTTTCTTTCGGTCTTTAGCACGATAGTCGTCGCGAAACCAGCCTTCGAGCGAGTGGGATCAGGTAAGCGGCCGTTGGAATGCGAGGCCCACGTCGCAGCTGACCCCTCGCCCATAGCCATCCGTTCGTATCACTCTACCTGTAGGATGGCTTTGGCTTTGGAGCAATACCCCATGCTGACCCTGAGCTCCAGCGCAGCACCTCTTTACCCAGAATGTGCCGTCCATGGATGAGCTTTGGGAGACTGTTTTGAGACAGAGTGCCAAAGCCCAAGCATACGCCAACAGTGTCCTCAAAGAGACAGGCAGCACCTATCGTGATGTCGCCTCCAAGGTTGACGAGTTCAAGTCAAGTATGGACGGCCTCATTGCAGATTCGAAGGAGTTCAGGGCTCAGCTGGAGTCCTCGAATATTTCCTTTGACGACCTTTCCAAGGAATTGTCCCAGGTGCTCGAGGGCGTCAGCCAGTCTATCTTGGACGAGTTCAAGGAGCCTCTTCCTGAGAACCAAGACGAGAGGTACATGCACAGGGAGGAAATGATTACATTCGCACTCGATAAGATCGAAGCTGCCTTTGAAGAGGTATGCGTAGCGCTGGGAATGGAAAAGGTCAAGGCCCATGCCATGTTTGAGCGCATTCGACCAAAGCTTCATCATATCATTTCGGTCACAGGTGAATGACTTCGTACCTCGAAATGAATCGACACTGAGAAAGGGCAACGACAGGGAACATAATTGATAGGCACCCTGTCCTTTTGGAGACCATCATCTTTACCGGTGTTTTCCTACTTATCCCTGAGGCGTGGCTCCTGCGCCCCCTCTTCAGGGTCTTTGGGTTTGGTCCCGGTGGTCCGATGAAAGGTACGCTGCAAATATTTACAGTACATGTTTGGTAAAGCTGACACGGCGTGTAGGTTCCGTGGCTGCATGGCTACAAAGAAGGTTCTGGGGAGGGTTTGTGGCAGAAGGCAGTTGGTTTGCCTTCCTTCAACGTGCGGGTATGAAGGGAGTTGGATGGGGCTGGAAGGTCATTGGGGGTATCATTGGCGGCATTGGGGCCGCTGCTGGCACGCGAGGGTGCTGATACGTTTGCTAGCGTAGTCTGAGTCGATGATGTTTTGTGAACGAGGCTGTAAGGATAAGTTTCAATAGCAGATGTATACAGTACATTGAAGTAGATACTCAAAACTGTTGTCATTTTAGTCATCGTACGTTGTGCCATAGCGCTGCTGGAAGGCTGACATCGCCAGCGAGGGATCTCCAAAGGCCATAGAAGAACCGCCGCCCATCATACCCCCACCCATCATGGCCAGCATTGGAGAGAACATCGACTCTTCCCTCTGCTCACCCATTAACCTACACTCTTCCAACAGCTGCCGTAGCTCTGCTGTTGTGCTTGATGGGTTATCAGAAGGTAATGGAGGAACTCGGAAACCCCACTCTTCATCCCCTTCTTCATCCCCGCTCCCGTCCTCGTCTTCAGAATCCTCTTCCTCGTCGCTGTCTTCCTCGTCGTCTTCATCTTCGTCACTGCCTTCACTCCCATCGGTGCTCTCTTCATCGTCCCCCAGTAGGGCAGGGTCCCCAACGTCGGGAAGGTTACCCAGTGAATCTCCAGTGCAATCTTCGAGGCGAATCCCGGCAGCAGAGCACCGATCCCACCATCGTTCCCATCTCTCCATGCCTCCTAGATCATACGACGGCTGTCCAGCAGCGTTGAGATCCGTCAGCATGCCTCGGTTGAGGGCGCGAATCCGTTGAAGGTTGGGAAAGTTCCTTCTGTTGAGGGCCGCCATGTTCGTATCATTGGCTTTCTGGAACCCACGGGAGTGGGCAAGATTGGAGGTTGAGGCTGCCAGGCCAACGCCAAAGGCATGGGACAGCCCATGAAGTCCTATTGTGGTGATCGTCGGCCGAGGTCTGCGAACGATCTCGCTCTCGACCTCGTCGGTTGATATCCAGTCGGCGTTGAAAGTGAAGGTCTGTAGCTGAGGACAGTAGTCGAGCAGCTTGGCAATTTCTAGACCGAATATTGTGTCCAGGTCGAGGAATTTAAGGCCTTCGCCGTGTTGCGCTAAAAAGCCCTTGACGTCGGGGGTGAGGCCCTTTGCTAATCCCACTATCGATAGAAAACATTCTGAGGGCAGGCATGAACCACCCTGTTGCCTGTTCTAGGAAGGCCTGTGTGTAGCCACGTATGGAGAGTTGGCGCAAATGGTTGAGGTGGAGCTGAAGCTCATTCGCCGACCCGAGGTTGACGTGGCCATCCTCTTGCTCCTCGCAAGACGAGCTGGAGGTTTCAGAGGCCTCAAATTCGATATGAGCGACCGTCACATACTTCAGGGAGTCAAGTGCCCAGATGACCTTGGCAAGGTTGTGGAGGGGAACATTCCAACTGACAGTCCGAATAGAACGCTTGGAAAATGTCATGAGCGCGTCTGCGACAGGACCGAAGGCTTCCTTCATTGGCCAGTCGACATGGAAAATCTCTAGGTTGGGGCAATGGCTGATGATGAGGACAAAGGCATTTTGCATATCCTCGTTCGTGATACCCAACTGCTCAAACTCTCGCGTTGAGTAGCGGCAAACGTGTAATCGGCGTGTCCACCATCCGATGGAGGAGGTAATGGTAGAAGCACTGGCCCTGGAAGATTGCAGGATTTTGCATAGGTCGAACAGCTTGGTCGGGCTGTTGAAGAATAGACAGCGAAAGAGGAGCTCGTATCCCACCCCATGCCAGTGCTTGCATGTTAACATCACAGCCTGCATACATTAACAACTCAGGGGCCGTCCTGTAGTTCAAGCATTATGGTACCCACCTTTTTCGTGCGGTAGCTTCTCCGCATTAGCAGATTAGCCGCTTCGTGAGGTGTGCGAAGCGCCCAGTCTCCAGTTACATGCCTGAACCAGGAGGAGTTGGCTAGACTTGTTGGAAGAGTATGTTGGAATATCAAGTCTTCATCGGCGGCAAGCGTGAATATTTGGGACAGGACCTCTGAAGGAAGGTCTGCTGCCATGGGTGCGTGATTTGCTGAAAGTCAAGTGCAGAAGGTGCGGCTCGCAGTGGCCTCGAGGTTGGGACGTGAAAGTTGCGAACAAAACGCACACCCAGCGCTTCGCCCAAGAACTCAACGGGCTGATGGATGGGGATAAACCCACATTTAGGCCATATCGGCCCTTGCGTGGGCCGGACCTCCACGGTCATGGCAAAGCAAGGTCCCAGGTGCGATTTCATTTATAAAGAGAACATACAAAGTAACATCTGAATCACAACGCAGAGCCCTGAAGTCTATCAACGGAGCTTCCAAGGGAGACGAAGATCTTCGACCGACTGTCTGACTTCCCGCCTCTCCCCGTCCGGTAAATCGGATAAAGAGGCACGAAGTCCTAGGAATAGGGACTCCCGGGTTTGAATGTCAGACAAGACTTTGAGAAAGTATTGGGAGGCGGAGTTGGGTCGCATATAGTCTGCCTCTTCCTCTGCCAAAAGAGGTGTAGATGCGAATTGTTCTCCACAGCCCAATACAGTCCGTTGAAGCCGCGTGAGGAGAAGGTACTGGTGAACAGCGCTGTAATCAGAAACATGACAGGATATCCATGCCTCCAATTCCCTTCGCTCTTGGGATATTATGCGGATCACATCTCTATGGCTTGTCGACGGACGTTGGAGATCAGCAACATTAAGGGATGCACAACAAGCGTCCATGATATAGTGCCAGTGAGTCCACGCGTGATAATTGCGGGGATAGATGGAGCATGCAGTCCGTATTATGGCGAACTCACGCTCGCACATCTCCAGAGGGAGGTTGGGGAGGCTCGAAGCCTCTTGTGGTATCGACCATCCGGACGTTGTTGGAAGCGATAGAGCGGCATCAACATTGGCCAGGATGTGGCCATAGATCCGTTTTATGCACCATCGTCTGTGGTCCCATAGCGCCGATTCCTTGGCACATGTCTTTATTCCGCGAAGGAGTAGCTCTGTAAGGCGCAGTTCGGGTTCTGGAGCGATCTTCCCAAGGACCATGAGTCGTTTGCGAGTGTTTAAAGCCGTCTGGTGCGCAGAGTTGCATATCATGATGCAGGCGGTCTTTTCCATTGCATCTATGCACCCGGCATCCGTAGTGGGAGAGCGAGGAAATTCGACGCAGCACAGGTACATCCGATACAAAGTCTTCTGTGGTATGCCGAGATTCACCCCCATATTGTCGGCAAAGGGGAAAGAGGCATTTATATTTGGAGAAGTCGATTGCCAGTCAGCCCAGTCTCCAGGCAATATCTCCAAAGACTGCCAACTAGGAAAATAAGGGAAACAGCTGGTTTTGTTTTGGGCACACATACCTAGCCTTGCTCAACGTATGGTGCAAAATCGCAACGCAGCGACGAGCAGTATCAGATTTGGAATTCATTGTGATGATGGGAGATGTCAAGCAAGCGCCCGTCAAAAAAGAAGCGAGAAAGGTATTAGTCATTGCTTATGTTCGTCACCACCGCCCCTCTGCGAAGAGCAGCATGGCAGACCCGTTCATTGTATCGTCCTGCTGCATCTCTCCAGGGCACCTACCTTCAATCGCAGCGTAGAACAACACGCTCTGACTTGAGGTCTGCTCAATACAGTACCTCTGCTCTGGACTGGGTCCGGACTCACCACGACCAGCCTCGCGCGCCGCGCGGCTCCCCCTCCGCTGCTCCTCTCAAAATGGCTTCCCAGAAAGTACTTGAATGGGAGGATGGTCCCCTGGTCTGGATTGACCTGGAGATGACAGGTCTCGCTGTAGGAAAGGACAAAATCATAGAGGTTGCTGTGAGTTGTCCAAATTGGCTAACGAGGCACCGGCTGAACTCAAGGGCGCAGGTCCTGATCACGAACGGCAACCTGGAACTTGTCGATGAAGGTATCGAGTTCATCATCAAGACTGACAAAGGTATCCTGGATGGGTAAGTTTCTACTTTTACCGACTTCAAGAACAGCCCATGACACGAATGTAGGATGGACGAATGGTGCACGAAACAACATGGACAGGTGTGTCTAGTCGCAAATTCTGATCGTGTCATGCGTAAAGAAGTGTATAATAGTCTGGTTTGATTCAAGCATGCCTTGACTCTACACATACCACAGAGGATGTAAAGAACCAAGTTCTTGCATACATCAAGAAATGGATCCCAAATCAACGCGACGGAGTGTTGGCAGGAAATTCTGTCCATGTAGACCGCACTTTCCTGGCAGAAGAGATGCCTGAAATAGTGGACTGGTTGCACTACAGAATCGTTGGTAAGTTCTTATCTTGCGTTAGGCTTTACTTCACCGTCTCACCTCGCATTCAAGACGTGTCCTCGGTAAAGGTATGCAACATGCCTACCGCGCAGCTACGAACGGGCTCCTAACATCTTTCAGGAGCTCTGCAGAAGATGGTACACAGACAAATCCTCTCCGAGAAATCGGGAAACCTCTCATCGGTTCGTTCACGCCGTCCCTCTCATTCCAATGTCACATACTAACTTCGAGGACCGCAGCGCTCTCGACGACATTCATGGTTCCATTCGAGGTAATTCGCCCCAATACATTCACGAGATACTGCATGTTAACCCGTCTTTCCAACAGAACTCAAATGGTATCGGGAAAACATTTTTGTGCCTCCAACGTAGACGACACTTCACCTTGCGCGTGTGTAGTCTTGCGCGAATGTACTAGCCACTCAGACATGCTGGTAAATTGTAGGTTGGGCAGAATAATGATACATGTTGATCAACAGAAGTACAATAAGAGAGAAAGAAAATGTCGAATGGTACACAGTCCAGCCGGTTGCAATCAGCAGGGAGGCGGGGAAATCAACGGCGTTTCATTAGAAATCCCAAAGAGTTCCCTGGGGGCGAGGATGAGCACGTTCAAATTTGACAAGAAAACAGCTAGACTCACAAAGGCAGGAATGCCAGCCAGTTTGCAACCTTCCATCATCTCCCGGTTGCCTTGATAATTTGAGGTGATGAAAACTACTTCTGCATCCCAGGAGTAGTACGCCTCCCGGATGAGCTTCATCACATCTGGTCGACCACCTAGCGCCACAAAGTCAGCGCGAAACCCCTCTCCGAGTTGACCGCAACGTACCTCTTGCTTTGGAATCCCATAGCGTATACCTCTCGGGGCTAATATTTCTCTTGATAAGACCGCTAATTGTTGGCCCAAATGTTTTTTCTTGGTCCGAACCTATCCAGACCAGGTACCTGCAATGAGAAGAGAGATTGTTAACATCCTATCATAGATCTCGGGTCAACGATATTAATTGGCCAAGATATCGGCCGCCGCGTACGTCGAATTCATACTTCGAGACAGAGCAGTAGACAAGTTTTGACGGATCATTGGAAGGAAAAAAGATCGTCTACTCACCAATCGGGATTCTGGGGTAGTCAAAGGATTGAATGGAGGTGTCAATCAGTACGTGGGGCATTCGAGAGAGAAGAAGAGAAGGGACAAAGTGCAGGTAGGACCCGCGAGACATGGTGAAGGAAGATCACATACCTGGAGGCAAGTTGCTAGAGCGGCGCCCAAGCCTGTGCCTGTGCATACACGGATTCCTCTCCGGTAGAGGGTCGAAGTATTCGAGACGCCTGCAAACTGGGTAATTGTTAATCAGGCCCAGGGCGGACAAAGGGTAACACAAAGATGCACCTTTAACTCCCTGGTCCAAATCGATGTCGGTGGTTTCTCCACCAAGGATCTTGTAAAGTCGCCTTGGACTCCGCAGATTAGATAGTGATAGTCGGCGTTCTTGCCTTCTCTGTTATTGAGCCGTTGTTAACAATAGGAACGCAGGCCATCGATGGTGGTAGTAAATCGGAGGGAGGATCCCAAGGACGAGGTAAGAGGAAACAGAACATACGAGATAATTCCAAACGCATGGTACTCCATAATCGAACTTCGGCTGATTCTTGCCAAGAGACCTTGTTGCATTCCTCGTCGAAAGCGAAGGACGGCCACTTTGGGGGAAGGCTGCAGGTATGTGTCAGAAACTAATCAGAGCCATGATGACGAATGACCATGCTAAGGAGATGGGGGACTGTGGAGGAGGAAGTCATCTGGACTTACGATTTCGACGTCTACCTCCACCTCGCGTATCGTGAACCACGGGATGAGGACGCTGAAGTAGAAGGGTTGTCAGCTAACGGAGCGCTCAAGACGCGAGCTGATTCAGGAGAAGCGAATCTCTTCAAGTGTGGAACAGAGAAGCATGCTTACAATACTGTCATACCCATGGCGAACCAGAACTCTTGAGAACGAATGATACGCGCTCCATCAGGGTTCCATCTACGTGTAGTAGGATCGTAGCTGTCGCCTAGAATCACAAAGATCCAGGCTGAAAGATAAAGCGTTAGACGAATAGCCGAGAAACTCAATAGCCAATTAGGGCTACGTACTCGCGACAAGACCTAGCCATCCCATAAAGCGATGATGCCTTTCAAATATACTGGGACCAGAAAATCAGTCAGATTTGTATGATATCCGTCATGGAGCCATACGCACTTGTGATGAGTGTTCCTAACCCAGGGGAACGCGCTGGCTATGGACACCATTACGATCACGTTCGTGATTACGCCTACGACCAACACGCTGGAATGATTGATTTTGTGGTGAACGAGGATGTTGACCACTCGATAGAAGAGCCAGATACATCCAGAGGTGGCACAACCGGAATGGACTCCTCCGAGATGTTGGAGCGCTGAGGTACAGCCCAGGCGAAGCTTTAGAGGGGCCCACTGTCAAGGGTATGGTGTGAGTACACATCGGGAATGTACAACGAAGCCAACAATGAGATCTTTACTCACCTTGGCAAAGAGGGTGTTAACTATGAGATAGAGACAACGTCCGAATAGTTCATTTCGGACGAGGATGGCGGCGTAGAGGTTTCCAAGAACCATTGCTCCGGTGTATCGACGAGGGTAGGTCCATACTCCGGTTGCAGCCAATACCAGTGCGAGGAGGTTGAAGGTGATGACGACCGTGAAGAACTTCCTGAGTCACAGAAGCACAAACATTAGGCGGACGGCAAATCTAATGAAGAGGACAGATGGGGGAAGCAACGCGACGAACCGGTATGTGTTATACCATAGTTGCCACCGAAGCCAAGGGGTCATTGATGTGGTCTTGAGCGTCTTTCGGGGGGTCAAAACTGGGCGCGGTCGGTGAGTCGATGGTATCGCTTCCGGGTGCTCCTCGGGCTTGGCTTCAGCGACGGTCCCAGACGAGGATGTGGCGACCACAGCAGGGGGTTCCTTCGCAGCTTCCACCGGCCTTGGAGGGTATACAGGAAGAACATGGGTTGGCGGCTGCGATGTCGCGGACGAAGAGGAAGATGTTGAAGTTGCAGACTGGACAGTTGCTTCGCTCACCCACGAGCTGGTTGGCGCGGCCTGCAGAGGAAGACTGACGGCGTATGGTTCTTGTTGCGGAACACCCAGTTCTGCGTCGTCAATAGGATTGGGAGGGGCTGCGCGAGGCATTGTCGACCAGTCGCGAAGGATGTAGAACTTTACACGATTCCCGTTGTAGGCAGGGTCGACAGTCAAGATGTTGGATGCGATCGTGAAGCTTCTCTGTGGTCGTTCTGCGGGCGGGTGCAGATTATAACGACAACATATATAGCTTGGTGCACGACCTAAGCACGAAGAGCTGTGCTTGTCTGGATCTTGAACTTATCCCCAAGCCAGGCCCAATCTGAGAAGAACATCAGTATCTCAGAGAATTTACCGAAGTGTGCAAGTGAGTGATGTTCAACCGAGGTGCAGGCGAACATATAGTATCCTCGTGGAATTGTAGTGATGCGACCCCAGACGGAAAGAGGAGAAGAAGGATCTTCGGAAGGAAAGAAGTGAGGGGGATTCTGAAAATATATGTCTGGGGAATCACCACGGGCCGTTACAAGCTATGATCACTTGCTCTCCATCGTTCCCGACCTCAAGCCTGAGGTCTAGGATGATTCCAGACTGGTTTTCGAGGCTTGTAGAGCAATGGGCGCTGGTGGACGAGATACGATGATGTACCGATTTCTCTCCAAGGACGCATACTCAATACAAGCGCGTTGAAGTGTCGGTAAATGGTGGGCGTCATTTGCCCCGAGCATGATTTCTTTCTGAAGATCTTGAATCCCTGCAGCCTGCTGACCTCAGTATTACATGGTGAACACTACTCCCGAAAAGAACGCTGCACCGTACCTTGTTGTGACTCTCAATTCCTTAGGTTCATGATGTCCAAACGGACCTTTTCTACAAGGACACTTCAACCGAGCGGGTCATTGGAACTTCTGTTTATTCGTCTCGCTGTTTAGCGCCAAGTCGAAGCGGCTTGCAAAAGAAGAGCGTCGCCCGTCAGCCGAATGCTGCTTCCTTCCACTCTTCCAGAGCCAAAATGACGGTGGGTTGACATCACGAAGTGCCAGACACGATCTGGGAAAGCATCCGTTTGCAATCAATTCACGATAGACGTTATCGTCGACCAAAGCTCCCGAGGCTTTGGGGAAGTGCACGAGGTGCATGCACTTGCATACATGGGCGTGCCAGTGTATGGGCGCACAGGGGTGTATCCCCTGCATCATTGACACAGACTGGGCGAGCGCCTTGAGAATAGGTCTGTAGATTCATTGCCTGTACCATTGTCGCTATTGCTGCCCTTGCCAAGCCTGCCTCGAGTTTGACCGGGACCCTTAACACAAGCTCATTGCGGCTAAATGATTCCGGGCAGCCTTTGAGGCTTGAGTCACGGACGGTCGTCGAGCAGGTTGACCGAGGTGTTCGTTGACAAGTATGCTGAAGATTCAGTCGGTTTACTATCGTCGTAGACCTAAACCTTCGCTGGGGATGACGATAGAAAGTGCGCAAAATTTCGGCCGAAGGATGCTGCAGGGCAGCACGAGTCATAGAACATTAATAGATCCCATAACTCGGTTAGGGTTAGGAGTATCGGGATATGTCTTGAAAAACGCGCCTTGCCCCTGGGTTTTCCAGCAACCAGTATCCTCAGTTCAGGGTCTGCCAACATGGCTCTAGCTCGCCTCCAGTCCTTGGGGCGACGAGCATTCGTGCCGTCGTGCGCACGGGCCTTCTCGACAACCCCAGCAGCGTCCATCTCGAAGTCCAAGCCCCGTCTCGCCGTAGCTGCACCTGCGGTCGGCGACTACCACCCCAAAGATGGCGAACATGTTCTCAACTCCCCTTCAGAGATGGCCAGACGAATCTCTGCAAAGGTGTTACCTAAAATTCCTCGCGCCAATGTCCAGAAGGTTCTCGTTGTTGGCAGCGGTGGGCTCAGCATTGGGCAGGCCGGCGAGTTTGACTATTCAGGTTCTCAAGCGCTCAAGGCTCTGGAGGAAGAAGGCGTATCTGCCATTCTCATCAACCCCAACATTGCCACATGGCAGACGTCCCATCAGCTTGCTTCTGAGGTTTATTTCCTCCCCGTCACGGCCGACTATGTCGCATATGTTTTGGAAAAAGAACGTCCAGACGGCATCCTTTTGACCTTTGGTGGTCAGAGTGCCCTCAACGTTGGTATTCAGCTCGACCGCATGGGGATTCTCGACCGTCTTGGTGTCAAGGTACTCGGCACACCTATTCGCACTTTGGAAGTCTCCGAGGATCGTGATCTTTTTGTACAAGCGCTTAAGGGTGAGCGAAGCTTCCCTTCATTGTCGTGCATCTATGCTCACTGTTCTTTTAGAAATTGACATCCCCGTCGCCACCTCGACTGCCGTGTCTACCGTCAGTGCTGCCCTCGAGGCTGCAGAGAAAATCGGATATCCTGTCATCTTGCGTTCGGCTTTCACTCTCGGTGGTCTTGGTTCAGGTTTCGCGAACAACCCAGAGGAATTGAGCAATCTGTCTGCCAAGAGTTTGAGTTTGAGCCCTCAGGTTCTCATTGAGCGATCTATGAAAGGATGGAAGGAATTGGAATATGAGGTTGTCCGGGACGCAGCAGATGTGAGTAACTCGAGGTCTTTTGCTCGAACTTTGCTAATACTTCTTGATAGAACACAATCATCTGTTGCAACATGGAAAACTTTGACCCCCTCGGCACTCACACTGGTGACTCTATCGTCGTTGCCCCGTCTCAGACCCTGCCCGATGACGAGTACCACATGCTCCGAAGCGCTGCTCTCAAGACTATCAGGCATCTCGGTGTCGTAGGTGAATGCAACATTCAATACGCGCTTAACCCATACTCTCGGGAATATTGTGTCATTGAAGTCAACGCTCGGTTAGTTGCTATCATGTCATGATTCGAAGATGTCATACTGACGAGTTCACAGTCTGAGTCGATCCAGGTAACATCAATATTTTCCACGCGACGTGACACGCCAACTGACTTTGATCTCAGTGCTCTTGCCTCCAAGGCCACTGGCTACCCTCTGGCCTACACCGCTGCCAAGATCGCTCTCGGTTACACACTCCCTGAACTGCCCAACGCCGTGACCAAGACCACCACTGCCTGCTTCGAGCCCTCCTTGGACTACATCGTCACCAAGATTCCCAAATGGGATCTGGCCAAGTTCTCGCATGTCAACCGCGAAGTGGGTTCGTCAATGAAATCTGTCGGTGAAGTCATGGCCATCGGTCGCACCTTTGAAGAAAGTTTGCAAAAGGCTATCCGTCAAGTCGACCCGCGTTGGAAGGGCTTTGAAGCCGTGATTGAGCCCAAGGACCTTGATCACGCTCTGTCTGTCCCTACTGACATGCGTCTGTTCGCCATCGCGTATGCCATGTACAAGAAGGGCTATACTGTTGACAAGGTTCATGACCTCACCAAGATTGACAAGGTAAGCCAGTCCTAGCCTCGACATGTGCGTCTGTCTCTTACGCCAAATCGCAGTGGTACCTGTACAAGATCGACAACATTGTCCAGACCCGCAATGCTCTTGCTTCTGCCGGCTCCCTCGAGAACATTAGCCAGGACCTCATGATTCGCGCCAAGAAGATGGGCTTCGCAGATGCTCAGATTGCTGATGTTATCAAGTCTACCGAAGACGCTGTTCGCGCCCACCGTAAATCTTTCGGTATCACCCCCTTCGTCAAGCGTATCGATACTCTCGCTGCTGAATACCCTGCCCACACCAACTACCTCTACACGACCTACAACGCTTCCTCGCACGATGTCGATTTCAACGAGCACGGTACCATGGTTCTCGGCAGTGGTGTTTACCGCATTGGAAGCAGCGTCGAATTTGATTGGTGCGCTGTCACCTGCGCTCGCAAGCTGCGCGATATGGGCAACAGGACCATCATGATCAACTACAATCCCGAAACCGTGTCCACCGATTTCGATGAGGCTGACCGCCTGTACTTTGAGGAACTTGGCTATGAGCGCGTCATGGATATTTATGAGCTCGAGCAGTCCCAAGGTGTCGTTGTGAGCGTCGGGGGTAAGCTCGTTTCAATCAAGTGTCTGGCGCATTTATTGATTTCCAATAGGACAACTTCCCCAGAACATTGCCCTTCGTCTCAAGAATTCTGGTGTCAACGTTCTTGGTACTGATCCTGCTCAAATCGATAAGGCTGAGGACCGTCACAAATTCTCGTCCGTCCTTGACAGCATTGGCGTTGACCAGCCCGAATGGACGGAAGTCACCTCTGTCCAGGCTGCAAAGGACTTCGCCAACAAAGTCACGTAAGTGCCCTTCAGTTTCTTTACTCGTCAAAGGAGCTGATCGCCTTTGCAGATATCCTGTCCTCATTCGTCCTTCCTACGTTCTCTCTGGCGCCGCCATGAACGTCGTGCACGAGGAGTCCGAACTCGAGCACAAGCTCTCTGCTGCTGCTGACGTCTCTCCCTTGCACCCTGTCGTAATGACCAAGTTCATTGACGGTGCTCAAGAAATCGATGTCGACGCTGTCGCCCACAAAGGCAAACTGCTGGTTCACGCCGTCTCTGAGCACGTCGAGAACGCTGGTGTCCACTCTGGCGATGCCACCCTCGTGCTTCCTCCTCATTCACTCGCTGAACGCGATATGGAGCGATGCAAGGAGATCGCTGAGAAGGTTGCGGCCGCTTTCGAAATCTCTGGACCTTTCAATATGCAGATCATTAGGAAGCCTTCTGCCTCACCTGAACAGGATGCTGAGCTCAAGGTTATCGAGTGTAACCTTCGTGCCTCTCGCTCCTTCCCCTTCGTTTCGAAGGTCTTGGCCCACAACTTCATCGAGACTGCCACCTCTGCCATTGTGGATCAGCAAGTGCCTGAGCCTGTCGATCTCATGAAGCAAGCTCGTGACTACACTGCCATCAAGGTCGCCCTATTCTCCTGGACCCGTTTGGGTGGTGCCGATCCCTTCCTTGGTGTCGGTAAGTGCTATATATTTTTGAATCCTTCTATTGAAGCTCATGTTTCCCGCAGAGATGGCCTCGACCGGTGAAGTTGCCTCCTTCGGCAAGGATGTTTATGAGGCATATTGGGCTGCTCTCCTTAGCACCACCGGCTTTAAGATTCCTCGCGCTGGCTCTGGTGTCTTGATCGGAGGTGATATCAACAAGCCCGAGATGGCTCGCATTGCCAAGACCCTCACCGACTCTGGCTTCAAGCTCTACTGCTCGTCACCCGTTGTCGAGGAGTTCCTCAATAGCACGCCCTACGTGTCCGTCAAGCGTATCTTCTTCCCTGGTGCTGACAAGCGCAAGTTGCGCGAGGTGTTTGATGAGTTTGACATCAACATGGTTGTCAACCTCGCCAAGGCTCGTGGAACAACTCTGACTGATGAGGACTACGTTGCACGACGGTATGTCCATGCTCTTGTCACTGTTTGCTATTTGAACGCTGACGATCGCTTTCCCTTCAGAAACGCTGTCGACTTTGGTCTTCCGCTGCTTAATGACGCCAAAACTGCGGAACTCTTCGTGGAGGCAATGGCTCGCAAGATTCCCCAGGGTGGCTTGAGGTCCTACACCGAAGGCAGGATACCATCGGAGGTTCGATCCTGGAGTGAGTTCGTCGGAAGCAGGGCGTAAACCCTTACGCTTTCGTCACTCCTCCCTTGAGCTTCTCCAACAACAACCATTGTTTCCTCGCCACATTCACCTATCGGTAAAAGGAGCCATGAAGCTCCAAGCTGTATAATGCTTTGTATCTAATCTGTTGGCTCTGTTTTTTTGCATGTTACTCGAATACACTTTTTCAATAGTTTGTATCCCATCCCAAGGTTACTCGAAATCCTGGCTATGGCAAGCCTTCGGGTGTCCAGAGGCTTTTGAGGTCGAGCTCCTGCGGTCTTCCTACCCGCGAAGCGTCCTCGTGAAGCACGGCACGACCAAAGAGGAACCTTGCCACGGTCGGGGGGTTAAGCTTGTCTTCGAGGAGGTCAGCCACAAGTCGGCCAATCACAGGCAAAAACTGCAGGCAGTTAGTAGTGTATGTGCAAGATGGCATATGCATCCCTTACTTTATAGCCATGCCCACTACCTGCCGTTGCTAACATGAGTCCTTCAACTGACGGGTGCTTCGAGATCACCCATTCACCGTCGGGTGAATCATTATACCTACAGCGTATACTAAGGTGACTTTTCAGGTAAGCAGCGGCTCGACGTACCAGCAGAGCCGGGTAGTAGAAAACGCCTTGTCCTTGAATTCTGGATATATACCTGCTAAAGACTCTCGCATTTGCTCGAGCTGGACCTTTGGGATCGCAGCCCCGTCTGAAGGATGCGACACGGCTGTTCTTGGGGTTGAGACGTTGTTAACAGTATGCGTGAAGCCAGCAGAGTGGATCGCCATCTTGAGGATGTTGTCCGCATTTGGCTGGACGAGTATACCGTCAGTTTGGCATGTATTCCAATAGGAAACGAGTGCGTACTGGGAAGACATAGAAGCCGGTGTCAAAATCAAGAACGACAGGGCAGTCCCTGTACTTGTCACCTTCTTCGGGAGAGAGCTGCATCATTGCCACACATTGTCTGGATAAAGGCTGAGAAATGAAGCTGAAGTCTGATGCGGCTTCAACAATGCATACCCTGTCGCAAGGAATATGTCCTTGAGGCCAAGGGAATCCTTGAACAGAGATGGGGTCCAGGAGCCTGTAGCCACCACGACGTGGTCCGCTTCGTGCTCTGAACCATCGTAGCATAGAACCTTCGTACATCTACCGCCGTCGGTGACGAGCTCCTTGAACGGCTTGCCAGCCAAAACCTTACCGCCTAACGACTTCACCTTTTCAATCATCAACGACAGGCCCTGTCCAGCGTCCGCCCATCCGCCATCACGGTTGAGGTAGCCAGTTTTATTTTCAAACGACGCGAGTGAGACCAAAGGTGGGAAGACGGAGACAAAGTCTTTGGTGCCTTTGAGAGGGACGACACGAGCGCCTAATTGTCGATCGTTCTCCAACGCCGCTTCCGCATATGGAATATGTTCGCCCGTTGGTCTATTTTCTGCGCTCGCGTTGGACAATTTGGCTGGGAAGCCTAGTACGACAACGCCCGATCTTCAAGATGCAAATTGGATGCGGATAATAGGACGCTGGAGGTGAGCGCCTGGAAAGCGGTGCCCATTGGGAGCGGCTCACTCATGATAGGTATCTATCCATTCCGTCTCCTTCTTCCACTCGCGGATAGCTTCAAGGGCCAACTGGGAATAGAAACTATCTGCATACGACGATCTGACGACTGATTTGAATGAAACGGATGTGCAGTGAGCGGCGCGGACTCGGACAAGGCGGGCGATCAGGGAAGGATGACCTACTGCGATTGATATCGTTACTGGCTGCGTCAGGGGCTGGAAGGATCTGTGACTTGTCTAGGATGGTCACGTCCTTGAAGCCCCTTTGCAAAAGGTGGTAAGCGGTAGAGGCGCCGAAGCAGCCACATCCTAGGATGACAATCTTATCAGTAGGTTTCGCCATGGGCTGAAGGAAGAGAGAGGGCAAGAACAAGGAACGGCAGAATCTTACCGGTAAAGCAGTTCAGAACCGTTCCCGAGCTGCTACATTGCCCGTCTCCCCGAGAGACATGTTTTCCGAATGGGATGGTTACTCGGTCGGAAGAATCGGCCGCGGCACAGGGGTGGATGGGTAGAGCATAACCGAAAGCAAGTAGATTATATTGTGTACAGGTAAATCTTATAGAGTACATTATTATTATAGGAGGTACAGTGGGAAGGCTGTATAGTTTCTATGATAGTCCATGATGAGAATATTTTACACGTGTTGGTCCCCCGTAGGCATTTTATGAGAAGAGGTTGACGACGATAGACTGCATCTTGCCGTCCCTGATCGCCTCGTTGATGATAGAGACCTTCTCGCCTACCGTCACATCGTCCACGCCCATCCCGTTTTCAAAGTAGTTGTAGTTCTCAACACCGTGCATCTTGATACCAAGAGCAACCCGTACGTATTCGTAAACGGGCCGTGTCTTGTTAAGATGCTGGCTAGCGGGGGCCGGACCCCTAGCGCCAGTGAGGAACTCCTTGCGAAGTTTGTCCATCAAGGAGGTAAGGCGAGAGGCAGTTGATTGTCGGAACTTTGGAATCGCTGCAACTGCCTTGACGGCACTCTCGGGATCGGATTCGATGGTCCTCTGGCACAGAGCACCGAAGAGGAGAGAAGTAGTTGAATCGGCGACCTTGACCATGCGTGCAGCATTGTCAAGTGTGCTGGTGTTCTCAAAGGCTCCATGCATAGTCGCGCACAGTTGCTTTTGGAGAGCACTCAAGTCACGCTGGGAGAGCAGGTCGCGGAAATGCTCATCTGCTTCTTCAGCGACAATCCCAGCGAGGCCTTCGATGAACTCAAGCTGAAGTGCTCGGAGGTCAAGAGCTACACAGGCATGTCAGCGAAGAAGTGCGTGGATCGGCCAATGTGCGTACCTTGGCAAAGAGCATAAAGGTAAGAGGCGATGAGGATGGTGAGCACTTCAAGAGAGTTGATCGTGGCGCGAGCCGACACAAGGGCCATGGAACTGAGAAAACCGTCAGAAAGGATGGCTCGTGAAAATCCAATGTAACTTACTTGACAGCCTGATTGTGCATCTCCGCCGATTGGATGTGGGTGGAGACCGGGCTAGCGAGGTAACCAAGCTCCGCCACGTAGGCTGCGGTACCAATATCAAGGCCCTTGCAGTGGTAATCCAGAGAGGGATCAGTAGCAGCGAGCGATGGTGGCAGACCGCGGTTGGTATCGGGATTCATGAGCTCTGTGCACTGCGCGAAGAGGAGCTTTCCGATATGGTGAAGGCTCAAGCGAGTCTTCTCCATTGCATTGGTCACTGCCATCGCCTGGAAGTTGCCTCCGTGATGAACTATGCCAGTCTCACTATCGATCAAGGGGTTATCGGTAGCTGAAAATCGTGTCAGAATGGCCCAGGGGGGTAGAGCAGCCGCTGAGACTTACTTGAGTTGCACTCGATTGTGATGGTGTCGAGAGAGTGGAGGATGTCTTCGACTTGAGGGGCAAGGAATTGCGCAGCGGTTCGAAGTGCGTAGCGGTCCTGTCGCAGTGTACCCTCGTCCTCTGCGATTGTGACCTCGTCCTCGTGACTCGAAGCAAACTTGCTTCCGTCCAACAGATTCCAGATGTTCTTGGCGGTTTCGATCTAAGAGAATGTAAGTGACATGGCCGAGTCCCATAAAGTAAGCTGCGTACCTGGCCAGGATGAGGACGGGCGGTGCAGTTGATGAAGGAGTCGAAGGATAGCTTGGTTCCAGCCAAAGCTTCGGTCCCCATCGCTGTGCAGACCTGGGCGAGAAGAGCCAGATGAACTGCATCGTTCAGGGCCAAGGCGGCAACACCTGCAGAGAAGGCAGTTCCGTTGAGAATACCGAGATGCTCCTTTGAGGCGAGGGGGAGATTGCTGATCCCATGTGCCTCGAGAGCCCTGGGAGCTGATACAATCTTGCGGGCACCGAAGGCCGTCGGGCCATCGAAAACCCTGATCGTTGGGTTGCCGATTAGTGTCCCGGCAATGTAGGACAGAGGAGAGAGATCTTTGAGTAACAGACAATGTTAGTGAGTTTGGATCAGTCAGTCGAAGCGGCAACTCACCTCCAGATGCAGATATGCTCCCTCGCAAGGGAATCACAGGCGTGATGTTTTCGCGAAGCAGCTCGTTCATCTTGTCGATCAACTCCCATCGCACACCAGAGTGACCACGAATCAAGGAATTCATGCGAACCAAGATCGCTGCACGAACCCAGGATTCTGGCATGGTGTTGTGTGCGAGAGGATCTTGGAGGGGAAGTGCATCGGGGATTTTGGTGGACGTGGGTGCAACTCCGCTATGCAGCAGTTGCAGAAGTGCGTTGCCGAGCAGGATAGGCTTGTCTGTGCGGGTATGGGCGCTTCCACCAAACCCGGTGGAGACACCATATACGCTGATGCCCTTGTCGACCTTATCGGTCACAAATTTTCTGCTCTTTAGTAGCTTTGACTTGGTGTGATGTGAATTGTCGAGGACTGCTGTTGCATTATAGCGGGCGGCAGCGGTGACGGCGGGGATGGAGAGAGTATGTCCATCGACAGCGATGGGCTTTCCATGTCTACCAGGAACGTTAGCAAGTGGGTTTCATGGGCGGTTTCAATTTGATAAAACATACTTGTAGCTCTCTAGCTCCTGGACGCTCTGTATGAAACGCTCCAAGAGTTCAGTAGGCTTGTGGCTCGGTGCGGGCAGGGGTTGTGGAGACACCAGAGTGGTTGGTGAAGAGACAACCGGGGAAGTAGGGATGTATGTCTTCGACAGCGAGCGCACTGGCATCGGCCTCGCCCCGTAGGTCTCCAGCTTGGAAGGCTTAGCAAGACTTGAGCGACGAGCGATGGGAGACCTAGAGTCGACGACAGTACTAGGCATTATTAGAGATTATAGAGAAAATGTAGAGTGATGTAAAGTGGAGAGAGGATGTGACTTGGGATGACTCGATGATGGGCCATTGTTCGCAGCTTTCAGGAACTCTTTATAGGATGAGCAGATGGCAGTTCAGGAAAAGACGCCCAGAGTTGTTACGAGATCCCAACAAATGCTCCCGCCCTCCGATCCATTGATGGAGTGAAGGAATTCCATGATCTCCCCGGTTGAAACTCTGCAAGTGTTTTATAACATAGCTTTGCTTTTATCATTAAACTCATCCTAGAATATCACTCATGTGTTTTCCCTAAACCTCAAGACCTCTTCAATCCTTTGCAAGCTGGAATACCCATAGCGCTAATCGAGACTGAAACTGCCTTGAGGCCAGTGTGGCTGTTCGGCTCTGAGCGACGTAGACGGAAGCTTGCGTCGGTTCTGACATCTTCCTTTCGACCAATCCCCAACTTTTCGTCATGTGCGGTTATCGGAGGGCTCTTTGACAGGCCGTACATTAATTTGTAGGCCCTCTGTGTCCCAAGCCCTTCAATATTTGCGTAGTTTTGGAGTTGAATCGACCGAGAAAGCTCGCAGATGAGGTACAGAGGGCAGTCACACCCAAAGCAAGACCCGGAACTACAGACGTGGTGGGTTCATCTCGCTCGTGAAGCTCCAGTATTGCTCAATGGATGACGACTACAGGTCGTCTGTCTAAGAGAATTCATTGAAATCAAGGTATTAGCTGAAAGCTGTGAGCCTCTCCCGAGCGTCCATGTGCTCGCATTCGATGCGTGTCAACAGGGTGCAACTCAAGGTAGTACTTCCCCATGAAACACTTGACCTTTGGTTAGCTTGTTTTTGCGGCATTCCATCTGTAACGATGATCAATATCCGCACTAGTAGCTCAATGGAGTCCAGTTGGTACATCTTGCACTGCAATGGAAGATTTCAATCTTTGAGCTTTGACCGAGCAATGATCGCGGTAAGCCATGGGCGGTACCTTGCCACAGCCTTTGCCGGCCTATTACCATTACTGTGGATTCCGAATTTACGACGATATACCTTGGTAACATGACTCCATGAGCGCTTCCACAAACTTTTGGCGCCTCTTCTGAATTGCTCAGCAAAGCTTATGGATGTCTTCGGTTCTTCACAAGGCGCACGGAAGACAGGAATGGTCTAAGCATCCGTGGTCCTCGCTGTGCCTCCAGCGGGGTTCCATTCCGCACCGCGAGTAGTGGCGAAAGTTGATTGTTGAATTAAAGCGCGCTCAAAGGAGGATTCGCCTCGTGGCGTCGGGTCGTCTCAAGGAACATCAGCCGATGCCCAAACCCACACTCGAGTAGGTTGTGAGCACGCGAACTTGAATATTCTGGCTTAAATGAGATGTCTGCGGTGGTCCCGTATGCGGAACAATGGGGAGGATTGCCTTCCGGATGCTTTTGCCGCCTATTTACCGAGTTGTTAATATGGCCAACGATGCAGCCGGGATGCTGTCCCCATCATCCAGATATTGACGGATGCATACCAAAAAAGGCTCGGGAAGAAGGTAGAGACAGGGATGTCAAACTACCTTGGCCTAAAATCGTGGAAAGGGCTAAACACAGGGCAAACGGCACGCGACTAAGCGCCCACATTTAGGCTCAGCAGGAAATTCTTGATGCAATCAAGAATTAGGGGGGTTCAGAGTTGGCAGTTCTGCGCCAGTTCTGACTTCAGCTTCAGTTCTCGTTTCAGTTCTGGCGTCGATTCGAGCGTGAGAAACTATGAGAACTGCCGTAGAACTGCCAGGGCACTCTGAACACCCCAGTTCTGCAACGGTTCTGCACCAGTTCTGGTGTCTTTGCCGGTAGGGTCTTTCCAAAGCTTTTCATGATATATTGGGATAACATTTACACAACAAGTGCTTGTAGATTACCTCTTTAGTCGCTATTAGTAGCAGGAGGTTGACAATCATATTCACGGTTAGTGTCGGCCATGGCTTTCAAGCCCAATTCGACCTCCAGAAGTGCTGTAACTTCGGAAGATAAAGAGAAAGAAGTACAATCGCAAAGCTTGGTGAAAGGAAGGCTATATCAAGGGGTGTGGGTTAAGCGAAGTGTATAGATCAGGTGCACTTGGGTTCAAGCATAGTCATAGGGGGTAAGTTAAGGGGCCAATCCGGCACACGAGAACTGGAACTGGAACTGCAGAACTGGCTCTCGAGGCGGTTCTGGACAGAACTGAGTTCGGTGTTTTCCCACGCCCCATCAACGACGAGAACCGAAATGCGAACTGAAATCAGAACTGGCGCAGAACTGCCAACTCTGAACCCCCCTATTATTCCCGAAGGCGTTTTGCTTCGAACCACATCCTCCTCATTATAAACCTTTTGGCTTGTATAAGTCATGGTAAATCATTTCACAGAATGAGGTGCAGGGTGGCTGAGCGGGTCTGTTTCAGGGGAAAGCAAAGAAGACAAGAAAGTTTGCGACTGTGAAAAGGATGTTGCATCCTAGCGATATCAGGCTGTATGTCTCCGCCTCAACTCATGCTTCAGGTGGTTCTAACAGGAATCCCTTCGCCAGGAAGGAGAACCAGGTCAAACAAAAGAAGAAGGAGGAGGAAGAGAAGGCAAAAACTGTCCGCCGTGTGTAAGCAGAACACTTGTGGGGCACCTGTGATCTCGTCTAACTGTTTACTTTAGTCAACAGGCTGCATCCTCTCTCTTCCTTCAGCACAACACTGCTCTCGTTCCGCCTTATCGCGTCCTTATTGATACCAATTTCATCAATTTCAGCCTGCAGAACAAGCTTGAACTTGTAACGGCGATGATGGATTGCCTCTACGCTAAATGTGAGCAGGAGAAGCATGTCCATCTGTCATTTTACTCATCGCTTTCACCGGAACAGGTATACCTTGTGTAACGGATTGTGTCATGGCAGAATTGGAGAAACTTGGTCCGAAATATCGCGTTGCCCTTCGGTGAGTTCACGTTCACTTCTTTTACTTCTCTTTCCCCTCTCGTGGCTGCATTGCTTTTCACTATGGTCTGCCATTTAGTCTGAAGCTAATGCATCACATCACAGAGTTGCGAGGGATCCTCGTTTCGAGCGACTAAAGTGCTCACATACGGGAACCTATGCCGATGACTGCCTTGTCCAGAGGGTCACATCCCATAAGTGCTACATCGTCGCCACCTGCGATCGGGAGCTCCGGAGAAGAATACGCCAGATCCCTGGTGTACCTCTCATGTACATCGTGAGCCGGAGATATGCCATTGAGCGTCTGCCGGATCAAGGTGCACCAGTGTAGAATCTCTACAACCCGGCCGAGCACATCACCCCCGCATCTGTATCTTTGCTCGCCAGAGCATCGGAATCCACGCAGAATTAGGCAGTAATTTACTGTTGCATTCTGCCAAAAAGTGGCCTCGGGAACACAGGACCCGACTTCGACAGCACCGCCCTTGCTCATCGAATTCACATCATTGCCTTCAATCGCTACCGTTGTACTTTGCCTACTCGCGGAATGTCACAACACCACGTTACCAGCTCATTGTTCCCGTCATTTTATACGATGGCCTAGAATGCGAGCCTCGCTCAGCGTCCAACCTATCACAAAGGTAGTTGTGGGGCATTAAATGAAAAGACTTCCCTAGACCCAAGGGATATTTGCCCGCCTTGGCTGGAGGTACAGCATGGACGCGATGATCTCCTCATTTCCCTTGCATCTTCCGAGTCTTTCCCCATGACGCGGGCTCAGCGCTCAGTGCTCAGCGCTCTCTCTGGCTGGTTCAGTTGCCCTCGAGGAACACGCGAGTGAGAGTCCTTGGGATAATAACAAACCGCAACAACACGTAATTACATAGTACACCACCGTGACGCGACGCGAGTGTCTCATAACCGTACCTGTTTTTCCCCTCCTCAGAACATTTGAGACTATGGCTGCTAACGACGAGGATAGCATCCCGAGCGCTTATAAGTACTCTTGGAGTAAGGACTCTTCTCAGACACTGGAGGAGTATCTACAGAAAGTGCGTGACTTTGCACGTTTGTGGAGGTGAAACCATAAGTTGACCAAAATGTGATGCCTACAGTTTCGGCCGTCTATGGTACAGAACGACGGGACAAAGCCCGTAAGTGCTGAGCGCTACCATTTCTCTAGAAGGTTGACATGCTATCAGTGGATCTGGGTGAGAGGCTCTGAGCCTCAAAAGCAGGACAAAGGCGAGCTGGAAGCCATTAGCGAGGGCTCGGAAGTTTGTGAGCATTCGGAGAACTCCGCAGATGAAAACTCCTCTAAAGCCACCTTTTAGTGAATGAGTTAACTGAGAAGGTTGAGAGCATCAAAGTTCGTCTGTCCTCCAACCCATTGAAAATATGCATAAGAATTGATGTGTTCTCGTCAGAACGACGACTCGATTCCAACACGGTCAAATAAAAAGACGGGAGCGAAGAGCAAGAAAGAGGTTCGCGAAGCCGTAGGTTCCAAATTCTTTTCGACCTGGAAGTGGTTGAAACGATGATTTATATCCAGGCGCAAGCAGAAGCAACGAAGAAACTCGAGGAAATCTCTATAAAGCACGGGTTCGTCTCGGGAAAATGGTTAGTAGACTTGTGCGATGCTCAGGCTTCAAGTGAAGACCTCACGTTCCCGTAGGCTGGTCTTTGCATCCCCTGATAAGGTGGACGCCATATGGTCTGCCGTTGCCGGTGCGTAGGCGCCTTCCCCTTCTATGTAGCACCTTTTAACGGCGTCCCCAGCATCTCTGGTGTCTGGTCCTCTTGCCTCGACATCTGCGCACCTTGCCAAGGTGGCTACATCACCCCAAACCGAGTCTCCAAATCACCAGCATATCATATGCATCTACATTCCAGACGTATACGACAAGCCCAAGGTTCTCGAAGTGAGTGAACAGCCGCGCCTCCTTTGAACCTATTGCCAACATTCTTGTACTATGCAGGTCATGAAGGTCCTTCTCGGGAGCCACGGCCTCAATCTGAGCGGTGTCAAGTCCAACCTATATACTCTGCTCGGGATTGACAGCAAGCATCCGAGCGGTATTCAGTCAACGGTTCGTACCTTCGCTCCGCCCAGCCACTTCAAATTTCACTGTCCTCGTTTGTCTAGGTCTGGAAGAATTCTGCTCTTATGCCTGATTCAGAAATGAAGGTACGGTATATCTTCTCAAATGTCCCCCATATTGCCTACCCCGAAATGATTTGGCTTCATAGGCCATGAAAGAGGCGTATTTCTCGGACCTGGCGGCAAAAAAGTCTCAGGGGCCACAGAAGGCTGAAGAAGTTGAAAAGGAAACCAAACCACAAGAGGCTGCCCAAAATAAAGCGAAGCCAAAGCTCAAAGCAAAAAAGAAGGCCAATGATCTGGTTTTTAGTGACGATGAAGAGGAGGGCGAAGCCAAGGAAGTGCAAAAATCTAAAGCAAAACCCAAGCCGAAGAAGGCTGTCGGTGACTTTGTTTCAAGCGACGACGAGGCGCCCGAGCCGCGTAAGCCCACGAAGAAGCCTGCTGCGCGGAAGCGGAAAGAGACGAGTGACGAGGAGGGCGAAGAAGAGCAGCAGGGCAAGGCAAAACGTGCCAAGGTCTAGATTTAGGTCGCATCCATCTCACGTATCTTTCTGAGCGCTCTATGCATAACCAGTCATTTCAGACATATCCACAAATATATGATTACGCGCAACTCCAAGACAAGTCGAAAGGTTTCGCCGTTCAAGTACAATGAAACGTAAGAAATGAAAGAGAAATACATGGTATGTGCGACATAGCTCTATCGAAGTCAAGTGTGCGTCAAGTCTGATATTGGTGACAATGGCGAGGGTAGTTCTTCAGCTGCACCTGTCGACAAATTAGACGCAGCATGTGCTGTCTGCGGTCTAACCTTCTTGCTCGGCCTGGCATCCTCTGCCTCTTGACCTTCTTGACGGGGGCGCTTCTGAGGTCCTGGGCGCGATGTCTTGGGATTGTGCGAGTGACTAGGGGCTGCCTGAGCTGTGTCTCCGACAGGTTTATTGGTCTCGCTTTTCTCGCCACGCATTGCTCGTGCTTTCTTGGTTGCAGGCGCCTTCACTTCCTCGTAATCAGAGCCGTCCTCTTCCGAAGATGCCTCTGACTCCGTGCTGCTGAAGACTTGGTCAGCCAGATTGGCATCGCTCTTGAGAGAGGCACTAAGTGAAGACGATCCCGTGGCCAACAAAGGTTGTTTCGGGCCAGGTTCTTTCCGCCTGCGAACCTCTTCTCCCGGGAGAGGCAGGTAAAATATTTCCCGTTCGCGGAAGATCTCTGCCCCAACGAGAAGTCGAAGTGAATTGATGAGGAAGTCCTCAAAGCCCAGCGATTCCACATCCTCCACCATACGTTGGCTGTCTTCATATGTAGCGTCCCCGTGATCGATGACCTCCTCTTCCTCCATGACTTCTTCCTTTGTCAGGGAGCAGCCAGGTACAATAAAGTAGATGCGAGGCCCGTCGTCGTCCCGAGGGATGCTGATTTTGTGGAAACGACAGTGAGAACGGGTGACGGGGACAGGGGAACTTGTCCAGGTATGATTTCTTCGTACAGGTGCCGTCAAGGTCCCTTGTTGCGAGCCCTCAGGCTGCATACTTGGCGCGGTCGGACTGACAGGGGACGTGGCATCACCCAATCGATTGAAAGAAGGGCTGCGACCTTGAAGAACGTTCTGGGCAGATGCGAATGATAGATGCTGGAGTTGCTTGCGCTTTGCACCATGGGCATGAAACAGGGGAGGTTGGCTCATAGGGGGTTGGGTAAGGAGAGTAACAACCGGTTTGCTGACCGTGGGCGAGGCTTGTGATCGCACATCGCTAGCTGCTGAAGAAGCCACGGACGAGGCACGCGAGCCTCTATTGTTGCCTGGAGGCAGTAGCATTCGTGCCGCTGAGCTTGCGCTCGATCCAGAGGCACCGCTGGCGGAGGACTGAGGAGCCTTGCTCTTTGCCACGGGGGATGTTGAACGCTTCGCCTTACCTTTGGGGAGAGGCCGAGGTTTGACGCGGATGGACTTGTCTGCTCCCACAGGTTTGTCCCCGTCCAGCTGTTTGTCTTTGCCTTTCTTTTTCGACTTGGTTCCTGTGTTTTGGCGCTTCCTTTTAGTCGCAGAGGAAGCAACCTTTGCAGGGCTAGCCGCAGGAGGTGGCACGGCCGGCGTCTCCAGGGCGCTCGGAGTCAGCTTGGCAGCGCTATCTGAATTTGGACCAGCGTCCTGTTCCAGAGGGTTTCCCGGTGAATCAAAGACATCGTCTTTGCGTGAGGGAAGAGTGTTCGTCGCTTCGACAGGGGGGCTCCTAATGAAAGGTTAGTGCGGGAGAGTGCGCTGTGACATACACACGCACTTCATAACTTGATCTACCTGAGGAGTTGCTTCCCCTGAGCTTCTTGAAGCCTCCCCAACGTCAGGGCCGTCGTTTTGGGCTTCGCCCGGGAAGAAGTGTTTGTTAGTACCCATGAGTTTGAATGGGTCTGATTTCGCCACAGCTTCAAACCACAAAGCTGAATCAATCCTACTTTGGTCTGAAGACGCTTCTACAGCAGATGGCTGGTCTGGCAGCGGAGGGTAGATTGAAGCTTGAAACGGGTAAGTGGGAGCGCCGACAGGGAGCGGAAGAGGAGGGTTCTGAGCATGGTAGTTCAGAACTGCAGACTGTGCTGCAGCCGAATAACGAGGGGTTGACAGAGAGGCTGGATATGACTCTTCGACGAGGGAGGGACGTGTGCTGCTGAGATTCGAACTGAGCTGTGCGTTCGGAGTGGGGGGTATAAGGGTTAATCCGGGGGCCATGGTCTGCTCGTTCAGAGGAGGTTGCTCCACAGCTAGCGACGCAGGACCAGGTTCAGAAACCATGACCTCGTCACCATGTGTGGAGGGTGCAGGTGACTCGCTCATAGAGACGTCCTCTACAGGCAATGGAACTGACTTGTCGTGAGGTGTTTGCAATCGGGAAGGGGTTTTATCGTCACACTCTATTGTTTCCATATCTTCAGGCGGGGCTTGGGCTTCCTCGTTGTGGAGAGGTGCATCGTCGTCCTCTGAGTTCGATGGCTCCAGCACAAGGCCAGGAGGCAGCTGATCCTCGTCAATGACAGTACCCAAGGGGGGTGATGTGAGGTTTGCTGCCTGATTATCGGGTTGCTTAGCAGGCTCTTCTGGAAGCATCGGTGGTTCAGCAATAGGAAGGTCTGGCTCAGTAGCCGTCCGCCCTGCCTCGTCCTGTTCCTGATGGCCAGGCTCCTTTGGAGGAATGGAAGCAATGGAAGCGTCGTCAGGAGTATCGGGAGAAGGGATGGTTGGCGACACCTCCGCTACGGTGAATTCGACAGGTTCCTGGTCTTCAGGCTCATCCAAAACGATAGATGCTTCTTCCACGTTGACAACTGCCAGTGAAGCCTCTTCGTCCAAGACCTGTACCGCGTCTTGGGGAATGACCGGTTCTTCGTGATGCAGCGGGGCAGGTTCCTCATCCTTAACAGGGATGCCAGACGGTTCAGCGAAGTCCATTGCGGAAGCCTCACGCAGATGGTTTCCTTCGAGTATATTGCTGCCCGTCTCTTCCTCAAGCTTTTCCTCTTCCGTCAACTCGGCTTCCGCAGTGGCCTCGGGCGACTTCGCATCTTCAGGCATTCCGTCTTTTGGTAAAGCTGAGCCATTAGGAACTGAGACGACAGACTGCGCGAACTGAATAAGCTAACAGCAACTTTTCGACTGCTAGCAACACTCACATCGGTAACACTTTCAGCTTCGGTTTCGTCAGGCTCCTCGAAGAATTCAGCGCGTTCCATGAGTTCCACACCACTGCTGACTGAGAGGATTTCAACATCGTCGTCAACATCCTCTCCGTCCGCATCGTCATCCGACGTTCCCTCCTCTCCCTCAGACCTTATTTCCGTCACAGAATATGGGCTGATATTGTCAGCATTCTCGTCGACCTCCATGAGACTTTCCTGTGTTGCTTCCGGTGCTCCTCCCTCTTCGCTTCCACCAACGGTCGGTAAAGATGGGGAGGCCTGCTCTTCAACCTCGATGGGTGCATCTTCGAGGGTTTGAGCGGCGAGTTCGGGGGAAAGGGGAGC